>JANAVB010028371.1:0-68112 GCA_029216955.1 Iris pallida
GGAATTGTGAGAGCTTTGAAGCTGTGGATTTCATGGCTCTTCTCCTCGGACAAATGAGGAAGAAGAGCAGTACTTGACCGCATGAATTCTCATGCGGCAAGTTTCTGGCCGCATGGCTATATTTGTCTAAGCCACTTTAGCCGCAGGGAACTTAGCTTTAGCCGCATGAGGCTGAGACTCTCCTAGCCGCATAGAGTTCTGCTCATAGCCAGCCGCATAAGCCCGGTTACCTCGGAGCCGCATGCGACCCATCTCTTTCTGGCCGCATAAGACTCCGTTCGACCCGGCCAAATGAGTGCTTCCCGCTGCCGCATAGGCTCGGCTTCCAGCCAACCGCATGGGGCCTTTTCCCGAACCAAATACGCATCCATTCGCTCCCAGCCGCATATGTACAGCCCCTCTCGGCCGCATGAGTACTCTCCCCTTCTGAGCCGCATAGGCATTGCTTCCCGCTGCCGCATGGGACTCCGTCCACCCTGAACCGCATTAACTTAAGCACTCGCTGGCCGCATAAGCCGCAGTCTCTCACTGCCGCATAAGGCCGAACCCAGCCAGCCGTATGTGCGCCCTTTACTCCCAGCCGCATGACTCTTTCATAGCTTACATTTTATGAATATTTTAATTATTCTATTATACCCCTGCATGTAGCTCTCAGTATAACTTGAGTTTCTATGGCATACACCTTATCTTTATTGTATATTTTTACGTCCATTTTATATCCTTACGCCTTTTGTCCTGAACTGATAAATTACGATTTGATTGAAATGACAATTGTACATGGCATGCTGTGACTAGTAACCTGACAAGACATGATAGTGACCCGTCGTGGCGCACTCACTGACAAGTAGACCTGACATGATATATCTTGATAAGCTGTTGCGACGGCTACCTGATATGACATGACCTGTATAAAAATAAATCCGGACACCGTGGGCGATTGTGCTTGTACAACTAATCTAGTCTGTCTTGCATCATGTCTAGGAGGGGACTCCTGAGTACCATGTCAGGAGTACCTATTGAAATGGACTAAGGCTAATAACTAGATTAATACACTAGTCATAAAGAGATCTCCCAGCTACAGGCAATTCCCGTTACCTGGGCACGCCTTGGGATCTGTAGCCTGCCGTCGAGTAGGGCACATTTCCAGCACACTGTCATGTGTTGCACCCTTCAAGCTACCTAAGGGTACATTCGTTTCCTGGACGATGTACCCACCTGAATTCAACTCTAAATCTTTTAACCGGGTAACCTGGATGGTCTGCAGGGCTTGTGGCTGTGGAGTAATCTCACTGCATCTTGTTAGTAACTAGGCTGTGATAACCCTAGTTAGTTAAAGTATCAAGCCGTAATTCTTGCTTGGCCGTGAAATGATTGGATGGAGTCTAACCAGTATAGTCTTGTCTTGATCCTGTTACATGTCCTGATTTTTTTATATTATCTTGCTAATAAATGGTGGAAAACCAAGTTCCGTTCAGACGAAGGGTTACAACCCCGGTCCTTGTTTGGTTTACGGGTTGTAACCCGGTTATCTGAATAGTTCCATGGTTATCTCGTCGTATATCACCCTGATGTATTTTCTTATTTCTAGTTCTTACCTTTATTTATGCTCTTGTGTTGATTGCTGGTTTTAGTTCCTAAGTGAAGCTTCCTTTGTGGCACTTGCTCTTTTGGGACCTGACCCAGCTGGTTTTGTATGGCCAGATTTTGGAGCAGCTCCAGAGGATCTACCGCTTTTCCAGCCCAATGGTGAACACCAGGCGTAACCAAGGAAACGAGTGGGTTATTTTTGGCTCTCCCACTCTATTGTAAAAATATTCTTTTGAGGCGTTTTAGCCGACAAGCACCTGTTTAGCGCGATTGCACTTACTTACTGTCTGCCTACGGGCTGTAACATGATTGACAGATCCTAGGGTTGATCATGTATGACTAAACTCTTGCTAGTCCTAACATTTTGTAACGACTAGCTTCATGATCAGCTGAATATGTAATATTTGGGATGCCTTATTATTGTATATTTAATGATCATACATCTTGTAACATTTACTTACTCGCTTGAGATTGAGACACTAGGCTTGTTCATGACCATAGGAGACTGTTGGCTTGTAGTAAACCCTCATGTATCTAGACAGCCGTGACCGTATAGCGAGGTGGAATCCATTTCAATATACGTAGCTGGTTATGTCTGCCCCCTCTCCAGTATTCTGGTTCTGGGGCGTGACATGGTTTAAGTGGTGGCCCATGTAGGTCTTGTAAATCAAGATATGTGAGGGTTTACCGAATAGATATCTCAATCAGTATTCGCCCTTGAACTCTGCTCGTATCCTCTGAATCCCTGGATTCTTGTCCTGATCACATGCTTGTATCGTTGATCTATCCTGGTCCTTCCTTAATGTTCCCTATGTCGTCTTCTTCAGCGGCATCATTCCTGGACCTGCCGGTCAGCAAGGCGGAGCACTTCCCGCGGATCAGCAGCAACCCGGAGATCAAGCCCAGCATTCCGGAGTAGCCTCCAGAGTCGTGCCTTCTGATGGAGAGCCACCAGTCCAGCCAGTTCAGCAGCTGCCGAGCCTGATGGCACTTTGGTAGGACTCATCAGGACCTTGATAGCTTCTCAAGATCGTCGAGGAGACACCTTGCACCAGGCCATGACGGATGCTTTGACCAGAGGAGGTCATCAGGGTAACAGCGCGGCCAACAGCTTCAAGCGCTTGAACCCTCCATTCTTCGACGGTAGTAAGATGCGATCGCCGCAGATGCTTGCTTCAGACACGGAGGTGATTCTAGAAGCAGCCAGGACCCCAGAGAATGAGAAGGTAGCAGTGGTGCGCCTGCAGTTGCTAGATCTTGCCCCAGCTGGTGGGTAGCTGTCACGACCCGCACCCGCTATAAGGGCACGTGCACGTAACAACGCCCAGCCCTCACCGTAAAAACGGCATGGAACGCTGTAGGTTTTCTACTCTAAACAGTTTATATATATATCAAAACCTGTCGAGAATATGGTCAACTCCGAACGGAGGACAAGCAATGAATATATATGAGTACTCAATCACAACTCTAAGATAATAAGTAAAGACTGAAAGATAAAGACAAAAAGACTATAAAATATAACCTGTCAAGTCCATCACAAATAATATACAAGTCTAAGTCCAAGTCTCTAATACAATCCCAAAATATAATATAATAACAAGTAGTAAGCTGGAGACAAGGTCCAGTCCAAAATGTCTAGTCTAACTAAACTAAGCTAGAGGCTCGTCGGCGGAGCTAAGCCCTGCTGAACCAAGGTCTCCAAGTCTACGTCCACTACGTCAACCGGACCGTAGTAGGTAGGACAATCCTCTTCGCCACAATCTGTAAAATTTTGTCAACATATCCAGTCAGGATGGAACGAGCACAAATCTCAAATAACTGTTCTAGTTAGACGATATTGAAAATATAGCAGTAAATAGAGAGAATCTACGAAGTAAATAATGTGTACATGAATCATGATAAGGCATGTCAAGGCTGTAATCTGAATGTAAGAATAGGAAAACAGTATAAATCATGTACAACAATCTGGAACTTATCTATGTGAGTTTAGTATTAGTTTAACATGTGATCGGCTTAGAACTTGATACAATGTTTGGCCTGGCTAATCATACGTGAGTGTATGATTAACACTATACAATGAGAATACTATAGTGATACAATGATGATACAATAATACTATGGGGTATTGATCACATATCTACGCTAACACCCCCATCCCTGACTAATATAGTGGATCCAGTCATGACACGTCATGATACGTATTCTCTGAGGAGGTCGCGAGCCTACACAGGAATCGTATCTATATAATGAACAATAAGCAATGAAGACTTGCCAGTGTATACCATATATAAGATGAATAACATCTTATGACGGGATCCAGACAAATATCAATCCGTGTGAACAATGTGTCAAGAGAACAAGGATAATCTGCACTAAATACTAGGAACAAAGACGATATCATAAAACAGAAATATTATCAGAGAATGTACTCGCCTGTGCTGTGATGGATAAGTCGACTGAGTCCAAGATCAGTGCCTCGAGGACCTATAGATAGAATACTATATCAATATAATGGTTTGGAAGTGAAATTAAGTCATACTGAGTCAAAATAGGTCAAGACACGTCAAACTAAGTCAATCTAGGTCAAACTAGATGGTACAGGGTTAATCTAAGTCATATTAGGCCTAACAAAGTCATACTAGGTCAAGATAGGTCTAGTTAGGTCAACCTTGGTCATAGGAGGACATTGGAAGTCAATCCGAATCAAACTAGGTCGAAAATTGGCTTACCGTTGACTTTTGGTCAACGGGTCAACTCTGGTCAACTCTAGGTCAATGGTGACTAATAGTTGACTTTTGGTCAACTGCTCAAGTTTAATGGAATTTGGGACTAAATTGGGTAAAGTGTTGACCCATAGTTGACTTTTGGTCCAAAAAGTCAACCGTGGTCAACCGGGGTCAAGACTAGGTCTAGACGACTATTTCTAACTATTACCAACCTCTACAACCTATATCCAAGTCCATCTTGGACTTCGAAACTCAAATCTTGGTCGTAGGCCAATATCCTATTTTATCCTTAAAAGGTAAAATTCTAACTTAGGCAATTATCAAGTTAGCCTATTTATGCTTGGTATTTTGACCCGATCTCCCTAGGGTAGTAGGATACTAACCTATACATACGTTACCTACCAAGATACCTAGGTAAAGTGGACAGCCAGTCCATGATACGGCCCATTGCCGATATCTTGAATATTTCAAGATACGCAATGGTACGGCGCGATACCGGCGCCCTACGACCCCGATTTCCACTCGAGAGCCTACCCGCAAAATCTAATTCACGTATTCTAGGCCTACGCCAAGTTTCATCGCGTTCCGATACTCGGAGCTCGATTTCGCCCTCTAACTCGATTTCCCCTATATTGTATTCCTATACTTCTACTTCTCATTCCTCTTCTAAGTTTTACCCTTCTAATTCTTCTCCTTCTAACTCTTCTTCTAGTCTCCTTATTCAAATTCTTCTTATTCTTCTTCCTTCCTTCCTACTCTTTTAATTCTCTTCCTAATCTAACTTCTTCTAATTTTCCTATTCTAATTCCCTCTTCTCATTCTTTTCCTATCCTCTTCAATTTCCTAATTTCCTATTCTCCTTTCCCTCATCTCTTCCTATTCTCCTTCTCCTACTTACCTTCTAGTTTCCTTTTCTTAATTCTAATTGCTTCTCTTTTCTATTTCTTCTCCTTTTCCTTATTTCTTCTTTCTAATCCTAACTCCTTAATCTCTTATATATATATCTAATCTATCTATATATTAGATATATATATATATATATATATATATATATATATATATATATATATTATATATATACATATATATAGATAGGGGTGGGGGTTATAGGCTAAAAGGGGGTGAAACAGGGGGGGCTGCTCACTGCTGCAGCTGCTACTGCTGTAGCTTGCTGCTACTGCTGCAGCAGCTTGCTGCTACTGCTGTAGCTTGCTGCTGCCACTGCTGCAGCTTCTTTCTCTTCTTCTTCTTCATCTTATTCTCTCATTCTTCTATATATATATATATATATTATATATATATATATATATATATATATATATATATATATATATATATATATATATATATATATACCATCTACTATATATATATATATATATATATAGATAGATGGTTATATATATATATATATATACTATATATATATATATATATATATTATACACACACTAACATCTCTACATATCTATAAATACATACACCTATTATATATATATTATATATATATATATAATATATATATATATATATATATATACACACACACATATAGATATATATATAATACATACACATATCTATATATAAATACATACACACATAGATATATTTATAATACACACACACATCTCTCTACCACACTAACACACACATACTCACACACAACCACACAACCACACTCTCACACAACACCACCCTCATGACAACACCACCACCACTCTCATTCCTCTACACACACACACAAATTTAAATATAAATATATAATACATCCATATATATATATATATATTATATATATATATATATAATATATATATATATATATATATATATATATATATATATATACCATTTAAATAGAAAACCCCCAAATTGTCCCTAACCTAGATTTCTAGGAAAACCTATAAAATTGTGGGCAAGTGTAGAGAATTCTCTTCTCAACATTATTGGTGAAGGAAATAAATGTAAAGGAGAATTAAATGGGAAATTTGAAGCTTACCTAAGGTTGGTTTGCTTGAAGAAGAAGAGCTTGAAGAAAGAAAGAAATTAGAGAGAGAAAGAAGTATTTCTTAGTGAAGAAGAAAGAGGGGGGGGGGGGGGGGGGGGGGGCTCTACTTGGCCGCCAAAGGGGGAGGGTTATTGGGTTTGGGTAGGATCAATAACCCTCCAAACCCAATAAACTTGGTTTAGGTTGGTTCGGGTTTGGTTCGGTTCGATTCGGTCAAATTCTAATCAACTAATTAAGCTCTAAAATGACTAATTAAGCCATGAAATAGGTTTATGATTTCTAGCCTAATTAGGATAGTATGGGGGCCAAGTCCAGCTAGTATGTGGGTCCCACTAGTGTCCAGGCTACCCAGGTCTCAAACTTAAGTCCAAATTGGATAAAATTCAAACCAACTCAAACAAATTCCTAAAAATCATATAAAATCAAATAAAATTCCTAAAAATTATAAAACTTGAAAATGACGAAAATACCCCTAATTCGAAACTGGGGATGACAAATCTACCTCCCTAAAAAAAATTTTGTCCTCGAAATTCAAGCGGTCGTACTCTTCTCTAAGTCAAGCACCCAACAATCAAGGTCTACTAAATTTATCCTAAGTTATATAACATGTAATCTAGGAAATCAGAACACATGCATGGTTTTAAATCTCTACAGTATCATGTTATTGCAGTCTTTATTGGGGTTTTCTATTTAATCCAGCATGTCATCACATATGCAAACTAAAGGTACTAAGAAAAGCAATCATCAATCAATGGACGAAAAGAACAGGTAAAAGAAAGAGCAAGACCCTACCTCCTAGTCTAATGCGTGCAGGATCCTCAACTGCCATCGCAAAAGCCCTGTCCTGGCGGGTATATCCCGCTTCTGGTGGAGGGCGTGGTGCGGTGCCATAGGTGGCCTACTCTGTGCTCCCTGAGCTGCACGGCGATGGTTCGAGGACAATCCCTCGCCTGATGCCCCTCGGTGCCACAGTATAGGCACCAACACCCAAACGTCTCCTACAAACCCCTCCAAGAGATGTCGGACCTCTTGCAGTAGTGGCAAGTAGGTGCCTGCTGCGTCGGTCCCCTGCTGCTGCTGCTGGGGCACCTGCTGAACTGGTGCCTAATCGGAGCAGGAATCTGCTGCGAGCGTTGCGGAATAGAATGATGCTGGAGTTGAGGACGCTTAGCAGCCCCCGCGCTGCTAGTAGTCCCGAAAACAGATCTCGGTCCCTCTTGGGCTTCAGGCCCCACTCCCATCTACCTTACGGGCCTCCGTATAGATCTGGGTATAAGTCTCATAAAAGGAGGGAATGAGGATCTTGATGTCCCAGATCAGCCCCTCTCTGAAACGGCTCGCCCTGATCTCCGGGTCACGAACCATGTACTCCGCGTATCGGCTCAGACGGCCGAACTCCGCGGCGTACTCCTCCACTGATAAACTGCCCTGCTGCAGATCCTGGAACTGCCGTACCAGGTTGATCTTGTCCGTGGGGGAAAAGAACTTCTCCTTGAAGAGGAGCTGAACTCTGTCCAAGTACGGCCCTCTCTAGCTAGGGCTGGCTCATTTTAACCAGGTGCGTGCAATGTCTAGCAACTGCAAACCTACCGCCTCGACCTTCAGGTCGTCTGTGAGGCGGGAGGCCTCATCTGTCGTTCGATATCCTCGAGCCAATCATCTGCATAGACCACACCCTCGGTCCCACTAAAGTCACGGGCCCGAGCTTCTTGAAATCCTGGATATCTCCGTACCTCGGACGCATCCCATGATGCGGAGCCCTCTGCTCCACGCTGCAAGGGCCAACTGATGGGCATCCTCCATGCCCTGACGCATCGCGTCTGTCTGCCTCTGCTGAGCCTCGGCCTGGGCTCTCTGAGTCTCCAGCATCTGCTGGAGGAAGTAAGCATCTGCCCATATCTGTAGGCAGAGGAGGTGGAAGTGGAAGTATGTCTGCAACTAGCGGAGGAATCCGCTGCTGAGGAGGAAGAACGCCCCCGACAACTCCCGCCGTGCCCCCGCACTGCGGAAGAGCACCCGCAACCCCAGGGATGGTCATCGAGAGCGCTGGAGGAGTACCCCCGAGATCCCCAACAGAAGTCCCATCTGCAGGGGAAGTGACCGGAGCCTGTCCGCCAGAGGTAGCGGACCTCTCCGTCTTCCGTGCTCCTCACCGGGAGAATGAGTCATAACTATCCTGGAGACAATTAAAAGAAGATATCAATAAGGCACAAGAAGGATTATATCAAAGGAGGACAGCTAGAATGCAGTAAATCAATATCAAAGACGGTAAGCAAGATAAGCAAGAAAGATCCTACTGTGATTGAGCACTCTTAGCCTATAGCCTATCCTAGATACGTACCGCAGGCTCGTAATAGCACTCTAAGTCGAGCGCCACTACGACATCGTACTAATTGCGACTTCAGGACCTGCGTGGGCCACCACTAAAACGTGTCACGACCCGCACCCGCTATAAGGGCATGTGCACGTAACAACGCCCAGCCCCACCGTAAAAATGACATGGAACGCTGTAGGTTTTCTACTCTAAACAGTTTATATATATATCAAAACCTGTCGAGAATATGGTCAACTCCAAACGGAGGACAAGCAATGAATATATATGAGTACTCAATCACAACTCTAAGATAATAGTAAAGACTGAAAGATAAAGACAACAAGACTATAAAATATAACCTGTCAAGTCCATCACAAATAATACAAGTCTAAGTCCAAGTCTCTAATACAATCCAAAATATAATAATAACAAGTAGTAAGCTGGAGACAAGGTCCAGTCCAAATGTCTAGTCTAACTAAACTAAGCTAGAGGCTCGTCGGGCGGAGCTAAGCCCTGCTGAACCAAGGTCTCCAAGTCTACGCCCACTACGTCAACCGGACCGTAGTAGGTAGGACAATCCTCTTCGCCACAATCTGTAAAATTTTGTCAACATATCCAGTCAGGATGGAACGAGCACAAATCTCAAATAACTGTTCTAGTTAGACGATATTGAAAATGTAGCAGTAAATAGAGAGAATCTACGAAGTAAATAATGTGTACATGAATCATGTAGGCATGTCAAGGCTGTAATCTGAATATAAGAACAGGAAAACAGTATAAATCATGTACAACAATCTGGAACTATATCTATGTGAGTTTAGTATTAGTTTCAACATATGATCGGCTTAGAACTTGATACAATGTTTGGCCTGACTAATCATACATGAGTGTATGATTAACACTATACAATAAGAATACTATAGTGATACAATGATGAACAATATAATACTATGGGGTATTGATCACATATCTACGCTAACACCCCCATCCCTGACTAATATAGTGGATCCAGTCATGACACGTCATGATACGTATTCTCTGAGGAGGTCACGAGCCTACGCAGGAATCGTATCTATACAATGAACAATAAGCAATGAAGACTTGTCCAGTGTATACCATATAAAGAGGAATAACATCTTATGACGGGATCCAGACAAATATTAATCCGTGTGAACAATATGTCAAGAGAACAAGGATAATCTGCACTAAATACTAAGAACAAAGACGATATCATAAAACAGAAATATTATCAGAGAATGTACTCGCTTGTGCTGTGATGGATAAGTCGACTGAGTCCAAGATCAGTGCCTCGAGGACCTATAGATAAATACTATATCAATATAATGGTTTGGAAGTGAAATTAAGTCATACTGAGTCAAAATAGGTCAAGACACGTCAAACTAAGTCAATTTAGGTCAAACTAGATGGTACAGGGCTAATCTAAGTCATTAGGCCTAACAAATTCATACTAGGTCAAGATAGGTCTAGTTAGGTCAACCTTGGTCATAGGAGGACATTGGAAGTCAATCCGAATCAAACTAGGTCAAAAATTGGCTTACCGTTGACTTTTGGTCAACGGGTCAACTCTAGGTCAACTCTAGGTCAATGGTGACTAATAGTTGACTTTTGGTCAACTGCTCAAGTTTAATGGAATTTGGGACTAAATTGGGTAAAGTGTGACCCATAGTTGACTTTTGGTCCAAAAAGTCAACCGTGGTCAACCGGGGTCAAGACTAGGTCTAGGCGACTATTTCTAACTATTACCAACCTCTACAACCTATATCCAAGTCCATCTTGGACTTCGAAACTCAAATCTTGGTCGTAGGCCAATATCCTATTTTACCCTTAAAAAGGGTAAAATTCTAACTTAGGCAATTATCAAGTTAGCCTACCTACGCTTGGTATTTTGACCCGATCTCCCTAGGGTAGTAGGATACTAACCTATACATACGTTACCTACCAAGATACCTAGGTAAAGTGGACATCCAGTCCATGATACGGCCCATTGCCGATATCTTGAATATTTCAAGATACGCAATGGTACGGCGCGATACCGGCGCCCTACGACCCCGATTCCACTCGAGAGCCTACCCGCAAAATCTAATTCACGTATTCTAGGCCTACGCCAAGTTTCATCTCGCGTTCCGATACTCGGAGCTCGATTTCGCCCTCTAACTCGATTTCCCCATATTGTATTCCTATACTTCTACTTCTCATTCCTCTTCTAAGTTTTACCCTTCTAATTTCTTCTCCTTCTAACTCTTCTTCTAGTCTCCTTATTCAAATTCTCTTATTCTTCTTCCTTCCTTCCTACTTCTTTTAATTCTCTTCCTAATCTAACTTCTTCTAATTTTCCTATTCTAATTCCCTCTTCTCATTCTTTCCTATCCTCTTCAATTTCCTAATTTCCTATTCTCCTTTCCCTCATCTCTTCCTATTCTCCTTCCTCCTACTTACCTTCTAGTTTCCTTTTCTTAATTCTAATTGCTTCTCTTTTCTATTTCTTCTCCTTTTCCTTATTTCTTCTAATCCTTCTAACTCTAACTCTTAATCTCTTATATATATCTACCTATCTCTATATATATATATATATATATATATATATATATATATATATATATATATCTATATATATAACATATATATATAGATGGGGGGGGGGTTATAGGCTAAAAGGGGGTGAAACATGGGGGGGGGGGCTGCTCACTGCTGCAGCTGCTACTGCTGTAGCTTGCTGCTACTGCTACTGCTGCAGCTCTGCTACTGCTGTAGCTTGCTGCTGCCACTGCTGCAGCTTCTTTCTCTCTTCTTTTCTTCATCTTATTCTCATTCTTCTATATATATCTATATATATATATCCCTATATATATATCTAACCATCTATATATATATATATATATATATATATATATATACACACTAACATCTCTACATATCTATAAATACATACACCTATATCTATATATATATATATATATATAAATACACACACACACATATAGATATATATAAAACATACACTTATATTTATAAATAAAAAAAATATATATATATAAATACATACACTTATCTATATATCTATATATAAATACATACACACATAGATATATTTATAAATACACACACACACACATTCTCTCTACCACACTAACACACACATACTCGCACACACAACCACACAAGCACACTCTCACACAACACCACCCTCATGACAACACCACCACCACTCTCATTCCTCTACACACACACAAATTTAAATATAAATATATAATACATCCACATATATATATACATATATATATATATATATAATATTATATATATATTAATATATATATTATATATATACCATTTAAATAGAAAACCCCCAAATTATCCCTAACCTAGATTTCTAGGGAAACCTATAAAAATTGTGGGCAAAGTGTAGAGAATTCTCTTCTAAACATTATTGGTGAAGGAAATAAATGTAAAGGAGAATTAAATGGGAAATTTGAAGCTTACCTAAGGTTGGTTTGCTTGAAGGAAGAAGAGCTTGAAGAAAGAAAGAAATTAGAGAGAGAGAGAAGTATTTCTTAGTGAAGAAGAAAGAGGGGGGGGGGGGCTCTACTTGGCCAGCCAAAGGGGGAGGGGTTATTGGGTTTGGGTAGGATCCAATAACCCCCAAACCCAATAAACTTGGTTTAGGTTGGTTCGGGTTTGGTTCGGTTCGATTCGGTCAAATTCTAATCAACTAATTAAGCTCTAAAATGACTAATTAAGCCATGGAAATAGGGTTTATGGTTTCTAGCCTAATTAGGATAGTATGTGGGCCAAGTCCAGCTAGTATGTGGGTCCCACTAGTGTCCATGCTACCGGGTCTCCAACTTAAGTCCAAATTGGATAAAATTCAAGCCAACTCAAACAAATTCCTAAAAATCATATAAAATCAAATAAAATTCCTAAAAATTTATAAAACTTGAAAATACGAAAATACCCCTAATTCGAAAATGGGGGTGACAGCAGCTCAGGCCGTTGGATTAGCAGCACCCATTGCTTGGACGGTGTTCAGAGAGAGATTCCAGACCAAGTATTTTGATGCTGTAGCTCGGTATGATCTACAGACCCGGTTCACCAACTTGAAGCAAGGAGACAGAACGGTCGACGGATATACGACGAGTTTTGAGACTCAGTCGGTTTGCTCCCACCTTGGTGGCAACCGAGTATGATAGAGCCCAGCGATTTCAGCAGGGGCTTCACTTGGAGATTTTGTTGGCGGTTGAGCAGTTTGAGCATCAGACTTTTGATGCAGTCTTGAGAGCAGCTAGGAGGCATGAGTATACCTCCCAGAGGACTGTGGATAGGGCCGGAGGTCGGAAGAGATCCCATGGCCAGATGAACCAGTCTTCAGCCCCAGCCCCGGCAGCCAGGGCTTTGACTATTGGAGCTCCGAGGCGGGCGGCCTCAGTAACGTCGGTTCAGCATTCAGCCCCGACGTACCCTCAGCAGCAGCAGAAGCAGAAGCAGTCTTCCGCAGTGGGATGTTCTCATTGTGGGAAGCCAGGCCATATAGTGGCAGAGTGCCGCAGGGCACAGGGATTGTGTCTGGCTTGTGGAACAGCAGACCATAGGGTTGGATCTTGCCCGAATAGGGTGGTTCATCATCATCCAACCTTTCTAGCTCTTCGGTGAGAGGACCAGCACCGGTCCAGCAGCAGCAGTATCCATTGCCGAGGCCCTTGCCGCCTCAGTCCCAAGTATTCCAGCAGCAGAACCCCCAGCAGTATGCGCAAGCCCAAGCCCAGAGTCAGAGCAGGCAGCGAGGATTTCAGCAGAGAGGACCAGCACCCCGAGGGCATGGTCAGGCTATGGTGATGACCGCAGAGGAAGGATTGGCACCAGGAGAGGTAGTGGCAGGTACTATTCTCGTTAACTCCTTTTCAGCTTCAGCTTTATTTGATTCTGGTGTATCGCATTCTTTTATGTCTGCACGATTCGCGACACGAATAGGATTGGAGCCCGAGTCATTATCAGTAAGGCTCAATATACTTACTGGTAACAGACTTGTGGGAGTCGATAGGGTGTTTTTCTCGTGTCGGATCGTAGTTAGCGGTAAGGAATTTCCCGCTAGATTGATAGAGTTCCCGATGGCCGATTATGATGTGGTCTTAGGGATGGATTGGTTGAAGAACCAGTATGCTAGAATAGACTGCCATATTGGTAGGGTTGTTTTTTAGCATTCCAGGAGAGCCAGAGTTTTTATTTTCCAGAGGCGCAGTTGAGCCTTCTCCTCCAGTATTACGGATGGCAGTAGCAGCAGTTCAGTTGCCCAGGGTAGTCGATGAGTTCCCAGATGTTTTCCCAGAAGAGCTTCCAGATATGCCTCCAGAGCGGGAGATCGAGTTCACTATAGACTTGATTCCCGGAACAGCCCCAGTATCAGAGAGAGTCTACAGGATGGCGCCTTCAGAATTGGAGATATTGTACAAGATGATTGAAGAGCTTAGAACCAAAGGATTCATTCGTGCTAGTGGATCACCTTGGGGAGCCCCGATGCTTCTTGTGAAAAAGAAGGATGGTACATCCAGATTATGTGTTGATTATCGTACCTTGAACTCAGTGACAATCAAGAACAGATACCCTCTCCCGAGGATAGATGACTTGTTTGATCAGCTCAAAGGGGCATCAGTATTCTTGAAGATCGACTTGCGCTCAGGATATCATCAGATCAGGGTCAGAGAGCAGGACATCCCGAAGACAGCGTTTAGATCGAGATATGGGCATTGGGAGTTCTTGTTATGCCTTTTGGAGCGACCAATGTGCCGACTGTATTCATGGATCTCATGAATCGTATTTTCATGCCTTACTTGGATCAGTTTATGATTGTGTTTCTGGATGACATCCTGGTCTACAGCAGGAGCGAGGCGGAGCATGAGCAGCACCTCCGTATGGTTCTTCAGATTCTTAGAGAGCACCAGTTGTACGCCAAGTTCAGTAAATGCGAGTTCTGGCTCGATCGCATTTCATACTTGGGTCATATCATTGCCAGAGGAGGAGTAGAAGTGGATCCCCAGAAGATCGTGGCCATTGAGTCATGGCCATACCTAGTTCAGTGGCAGAAGTTCGCAGTTTTCTTGGATTGGCCGGCTACTACCGGCGATTTGTTTCAGATTTTGCTCGGATTTCGGCACCATTGACCCAGTTGACCCGCAAGGATGTACAGTTTGCTTGGACAGCAGAGTGTCAGGAATCATTTGAGAAGTTGAAGCGAGGCCTGATAACGGTGCCCATTCTCACGCTTCCAGATGGAACCGAAGGATTCTCAGTATATTGTGATGCTTCTGGCAGAGGCCTAGGATGTGTTCTGATGCAGCATGGGAAGGTAATATCTTATGCGTCACGACAACTTCATGATCATGAGAGGAATTATCCACATGACTTAGAGCTGACAGCAGTAGTGTTTGCACTTAAGTTGTGGAGGCACTACTTGTATGGAGATAGGGTAAGATTTTCACCGACCACAAGAGCCTGAAGTATGTTTTCACCCAGAAGGATCTTAACATACGTCAGAGGAGGTGGCTGGAGCTTCTTGTGGATTATGATGTCAACTTGCAGTATCATCCTGGAAGGCCAACGTTGTTGCAGATACATTGAGCCGGAGAGCCGAGTTTATTTCCTGACCGCGCAACTAGAGCTGTTAGCAGATCTTCAGAAGATGGGTATAGAAGTTATCCTCCCCTCCAGTGTGGCATTGATGGCCAGCATGCAAGTTCAGTCCACCATAGTCGAGAGGATCCGGATGGCGCAGTCAGCAGATTCAAGGCTTCAGCACTCAGAGCAGAGTGTGAGACCGGCCGACGACCGGAGTTATGCATTCATGAAGATGGTACACTTCGACATGGTAAGCGTCTTTGTGTACCCAGTGGAGATATCCGACAGGAGATCATGGCAGAGGCCCACAGTTCTCAGTATTCATTCATCCGGGCGGTACGAAGATATACTGTGATATCCGGCAGCACTTTTGGTGGAATGGCATAAAGAGGAGATAGCCCGGTTTGTCTTTCGGTGTTTGGTTTGTCAACAAGTTAAGGCAGAACATCAGAGGCCCGCTGGACTTCTTCAGCCCTTGCCGATCCCAGAATGGAAGTGGGAGCATGTGACCATAGATTTTGTGACCGGATTGCCTAGATCCCCAGTTGGTCGAGATGCTATTTAGGTTATAGTTGACAGGCTCACGAAGGTAGCTCACTTCCTCCCATTCAGAGTTGGTCAGTCGACAGCTCAGTTAGCAGAGATGTACCTCAGGCAGATTGTCAGGTTGCACGGAGTGCCAGTCAGTATCACCTCAGACCGAGATTCAAGATTCACGTCGCACTTTTGGCGTAGCCTGCAGGAGAGTTTGGAACTCGTCTCCAGTTCAGTTCAGCATATCATCCGCAAACAGATGGTCAGTCGGAGCGTACGATCCAAACTCTTGAAGATATATTACGGTCCTGTACACTTGACTTCGGTGGTTCGTGGGAAGATCACATGTACTTGGTGGAGTTCTCGTACAACAACAGTTTCCAAGCCAGTATCCAGATGGCACCGTTCGAACTGTATGGAAAGAAGTGCAGATCTCCGCTAGCATGGGACGTTGTCGGAGAGAGGCAGATGCTCGGTCCAGAAATGATTGCCCAGACAGTTGAAGTGGTCAGAAAAGTTGGGGATCATCTTCGAGTTGCCCAAGATCGCCAGCACCATTGGGCCGATTCTCATCGACGTCCTCTCGAGTTTTCTGTCGGTGACCATGTATTCCTGAAGATTTGCCTAACCGTGGCGTCATTCGTTTCGGCGTACGGGAAAGCTTAGTCCTAGGTATATAGGCCATTTGATATTCTGGAGCGAGTAGGAGATGTGTCCTATCGTCTCGCTCTTCCGTCGTCGTTAAGCGAGGTGCATGACGTGTTCCATGTATCCCAATTACGACAGTATATCCCGGACCCGAGCCACATCCTAGATCATTCGGAATTGGTTGTTGGTACCAACCTTTCGTATGAGGAGAGGCCCGTGTCTATATTGGACCAAAGAGAGAAGACACTCAAGAACAAGACTATTAAGTTAGTCCGAGTTGCTTGGGATCATCACTCTTTGGGTGAGTCGACGTGGGAGCGTGAGGATGATATCCGATCGCGATATCCCGACTTGTTTGACTCGTGAGGTATAATGTCTTCTTATGCCTTATGCCTTCGATTCCTTGCTTGAATGAGTGATTGATTGTCTAGTATAGCTTGCTTGTTATTAGTATAGCTTGTCATTGCTCCTCTAGCCTCTTGATTAAATTCCAGGACGGAATTCTTTTAAGGTGGGTAGAGTTGTAATGCCTGTGGCTCGTATTACGTATTTAGAATACTGTACGTATTTTATCTTGTATTGCATGATTCCTTGCTTGGCTTTTCTTCATGGCTTGGTTTATTCTTGGGTTGGTTCGGCTTGGCTTGGTTTGCTTGGTTCATTATGAACCAAGGTGAACCCCTACCTACCACCACCATTAGTATTTATTAACCCTTTCTCCTTCTCTCTCTCTTCATTAATATCTTCTTCTTCCCCACCATTAATTCTTCACCTACCAGAGAAGGAAGAGAGAGTTCTAGGCAAGTGCACCTTGCTTCATGAAGGAACTCCATTATTCCTGTTCCAATCTCTTCCTTATGTGTTTCTAGCCAACATTAGGACTTAGCATTTTTTATTTCCATGGCTAGATTCTTGTATATCTAAGTTTACTTTATTTTCAGAATTCTTAGGTTTTGATCTATTTAATCTTGTTATTTCTATGTTTTGATGGTTGCTTGTGGTAGAGTATTTTATTCTGCCTGTTTTGACCTATGGAAGTCTGGATTCCGACCTCGATGAAGGAATTGTGAAGCTTTGAAGCTGTGGATTTCATGGCTCTTTTCCTCGGACAAATGAGGAAGAAGAGCAGTACTTGACCGCATGAATTCTCATGCGGCAAGTTTCTGGCCGCATGGCTATATTTGTCGCATAAGCCACTTTAGCCGCAGAAACTTAGCTTTAGCCGCATGAGGCTGAGACTCTCCTAGCCGCATAGAGTTCTGCTCATAGCCAGCCGCATAAGCCCGGTTACCTCGGAGCCGCATGCGACCCATCTCTTTCTGGCCGCATAAGACTCCGTTCGACCCGGCCGCATGAGTGCTTCCCGCTGCCGCATAGGCTCGGCTTCCAGCCAGCCGCATGGGGCCTTTTCTCGAACCGCATACGCATCCATTCGCTCTCAGCCGCATATGTACAGCCCCTCTCGGCCGCATGAGTACTCTCCCCTTCTGAACCGCATAGGCATTGCTCCCCGCTGCCGCATGGGACTCCTCCCACCCTGAACCGCATTAACTTAAGCACTCGCTGGCCGCATAAGCCGCAGTCTCTCACTGCCGCATAAGGCCGAACCCAGCCAGCCGTATGTGCGCCCTTTACTCCCAGCCGCATGACTCTTTCATAGCTTAATTTTATGAATATTTTAATTATTACTATTATACCCCTGCCATGTAGCTCTCAGTATAACTTGAGTTCCTATGGCATACACCTTATCTTTATTGTATATTTTTACGTCCATTTTATATCCTTACGCCTTTTGTCCTGAACTTGATAAATTACGATTTGATTGAAATGACAATTGTACATGGCATGCTGTGACTAGTAACCTGACAAGACATGATAGTGGCCGTCGTGGCGTACTCCTGACAAGTAGACCTGACATGATATATCTTGATAAGCTGTTGCGACGGCTACCTGACATGACATGACCTGTATAAAAATAAATCGGATACCGTGGGCGATTGTGCTTGTACAACTAATCCAGTCCTGTCTTGCATCATGTCTAGGAGGGGACTCCTGAGTACCACGGTCAGGAGTACCTATTAAATGGACTAAGGCTAATAACTAGATTAATACACTAGTCATAAAGAGATCTCCCAGCTACAGGCAATCTCGTTACCTGGGCACGCCTTGGGATCTGTAGCCTGCCGTCGAGTAGGACACATTTCCAGCACACTGTCATGTGTTGCACCCTTCAAGCTACCTAAGGATACATTCGTTTCCTGAACGATGTACCCACCTGAATTCAACTCTAAATCTTTTAACCCGGGTAACCTGGATGGTCTGCAGGGCTTGTGACTGTGGAGTAATCTCACTGCATCTTGTTAGTAACTAGGCCTGTGATAACCCTAGTTAGTTAAAGTATCAAGCCGTAATTCTTGCTTGGCCGTGAAATGATTGGATGGAGTCTAACCAGTCTAGTCTTGTCTTGATCCTGTTACATGTCCTGATTTCTTATATTATCTTGCGATAAATGGTGGAAAACCAAGTTCGTTCAGACGAAGGGTTACAACCCCGGTCCTTGTTTGGTTTACGGGTTGTAACCCGTTATCTGAATAGTTCCATGGTTATCTCGTCGTATATCACCCTGATGTATTTTCTTATTTCTAGTTCTTACCTTTATTTATGCTCTTGTGTTGATTGCTGGTTTTAGTTCCTAAGTGAAGCTTCCTTTGTGGCACTTGCTCTTTCTGGGATCTGACCCAGCTGGTTTTGTATGGCCAAATTTCGGAGCAGCTCCAGAGGATCTACCGCTTTTCCAGCCCAATGGTGAACACCAGGCGTAACCAGGGAAACGAGTGGGTTATTTTTGGCTCTCCCACTCTATTGTAAAAATATTCTTTTGAGGCGTTTTAGCCCACAAGCACCTGTTTAGCTCGATTGTACTTACTTACTGTCTGCCTACGGGCTGTAACATGATTGACAGATCCTAGGGTTGATCATGTATGACTAAACTCTTGCTAGTCCTAACATTTTGTAACGACTAGCTTCATGATCAGCTGAATATGTAATATTTGGGACGCCTTATTATTGTATATTTAATGATCATACATCTTCTAACATTTACTTACTCGCTTGAGATTGAGACACTAGGCTTGTTCATGACCATAAGAGACTGTTGGCTTGTAGTAAACCCTCATGTATCTAGACAGCCGTGACCGTTGTTTGCCATTAAAATTGTTTGATTACAAATTTCAATACAAACAGAACAGTGTTACAATATAGGACTTAGATGTAGTCCTAGGAGTATACTTTTATTTATCTGGGTCCCTTGTGCCAATGGAGCGAGTGGTAATGCGTTGACTCCGTTGACGAGCTGACGACGGTTATCGGTTCTCTGAAGGATTGGATTGCTCTGGGTGCTGGAGCTTGCTGAGAGGAGAAAGACGATGAGTGTCTGTATCTGCCTCTCTGGTGGTCTGTAAGTTTCACGTCTGTTCGTTGTGTGTTCTGTGCGTTGGTGAGAAGGAAATGATAGCTGGGCAGGTTGGCTGCTCATACGCGCATATGTAGGATGCGCCGGTGCGTGGGGACGCCACATGGAGATTGCTGATGGAGGCGCATGGACGATGCGCCCCGATCGAGGGGGTTGGACTTCTTCATGTTGCTGTTGTGAACCGGCACGTAGCAAAAAAGAAGATCTTTCTGTTGCTGAGATCTTGGATGAGTTGAGTCAAAGGACACGTGTCGTCGACTCATGGCTCGAGATCTCGAATTTGATGGGGAATGATCTGGTGGGATGCGCCTAGGATTGGGCGCATGAGGATCGTAACCTTTAGAAGTCACGAACCATTCTGGGCGCATGGCTTTTGAGGCGCATGCAGAGCTTTAATGGCGACTTTCCTTCTGTCTTTTTAGGATCAGAGAGCAGTCTGGGGCGCATGGCTTTTGAGGCGCATGCAGAGCTTCAAATGGAGATTTTTCTTCTGTCTTTAGGGATCAGTGAAAAGTCTGAGACGCATGGCTTTTGAGGCGCATGCGGATGGTTGGGTGGCCACGTGACAGTAGCCGTCGGAGTAAAGTCATGATGATGCTGACGTTGCCGACGCTTCATTTTCTAAAAAGATGTCAACTGTTCAGACTTTGGGAGGTGTGCTGCCAACTCTGTCAGTTCAGCATTTAATATTTCTGACATTCGATGGACAGCTGAGGGGGCGCTCGATTGACGTTCCACTGGGTATGGGGACTCATGGGGGCGCATCCTCTGTGATGCGCTTGGTATTGGAGGGCGCGTCTGTGTGATGCGCCTGATGTTGAAGGGCGCGTCTGTGTGATACACGGGCTCGCCGGCGCATCCGCTTCGTGACACGTTCTTCAATGCAGCGACTGTTACGTTCTTCGAGTGCTTTAAATAGCCATTTTGATTTGGCTGAATTCGAAGCGTCTGGTTCATCCATTAAGTGCAAGTTCATTGCACGGAATTCGGAGAGCCATCCACCTGGCGCGTGAGTTTGATCTGCCCGGCCTATAAATAGTGGCATGGAGAGGAGGTTTGCTTCTCGTTCTCTCACGTACTTCCAACATGAACTTGGATACTCGAGTGCATTCTGTTGACGAAGTGCTCCCGAGGGTGAAGATGAGACGCCATGTCGTCATTGACGCACTTGAAGGTGACTGTTACATCCAAAAGACGGAGTCGAGGGCTTCTGAGGCAGACGGAAGGTGCCTGTTGCATCCAAAGATAGGGATGCTCGGGCCTTGTTTTCGTTATTCCGGAAGAGCCGTAGATCGGAATGGCGGTGCTAGGCTCTTTCTTCCTTCAAAGTGGGCGTTGCCCACTCTGGTGGGTTTGGAAGCTGCTCCTTTAGCTGCGATTTCGATCACGATCTTCCTTGGCCTTTGGAGGCTCTTTCGAAGCCTCCCCTGGCCACAGATTTGCGGTGCTCTTCTCTTCCTTAGTTCCAGCCAGAGGGTTTAATGCTTCATTAGTCGAAGCACTTATCAGGTGAGCCTGGCTGGAAGAGCGGCACATAACTGGGCTACTGAAGGGATGCACATAACTGGGGATGCACATAACTGAGCTGCTGAAAGGATGCACCCTGCTGGATGCGCATGGAGGGATGCGCCTGGTTGAAGGCACATGGTATCTGCTGTGCCTAGCTGGAGGCGCATGGTGGCTGCTGCGCCTATCTTGAGGCGCATGGTGGCTGCTGGCTGTAGACTTAGGATCTTTCCTTTGTAAAATTCTCCTTTGTACAACCTTTTCTAGACATATAATAGACTTTTATGTATAAATAAAAAGTCCTCTTTCAAATGTCTATATTTGTTGATTCTGCTGTGAAGTACTTTGTCTGAGCTCTGGCGCATGTAGTATATGGCGCATCGACTTTCTGTTTGTGAAATTCCATGCTTCTACAAGACCCCCTTCAAAGTTTTCAAAACTTTTGAATAAGTTTTGGAATACTTTGAATAAGAAGCATGGAGATCATGGCACATGACTGTTGGGGCGCATGCCTGTACGCAACTTTTTTGTGGTATTTTATTTTTGTTATCATGAACTTGATGATTTGTGTAGACCTATTATCTTTTGCGCACCTTGGCCTTTAGGTACAGATAATAAGTTTGAAGGAACCAACATGTTTGCTCAGAGGTAATGTGGACGTGGCAATCATTGGGGTTCAAATGATAGAATCTTCCTACTCAGAGGTATTATGGACGTGGTAGGAATGATCCTGGGGGATACGCTGAACAACTCAGAGGTGATGTGGACGTGAAGTTCTGCGATCAATGTACGACAACGCAGGAGTTGTTTGTACGAGATGTTTACTCAGAGGTAATGTGGACGTAGTAAACATGAAGGATAGCGTAGGCTTACGAAGTGTAAGATTTCGCTTTGTAGGGTATAGAAGGACAACTCAAAGGTGATGTGGACGTGGTTGTCTTTCTACTGGAGGATGCTACGGAACAGCTGGGTTCCGGCAGCGTATGGTTTTGTTGGAAGGGAATTGTCTGTGAATCCTGATGATTGGGTCCATAGATCCCCTTGTGGAAGCACATATCTGAAAGATGTCAAGAGTAGTACTTCTTCAGGAACTTGTCGTTGATGGACATCATGAACAAGTCTCCATTGGGTTTGGCGAGGCGGTAAGCACCGTTTGAGTATACCGTCTCAATGATGAAAGGTCCTTCCCACTTGGGCTCGAACTTTTCTGGTGTCTTGTGAGTTAACACCATCGGCCTCCTGACTGCCAGAACCAGGTCGCCAACTTGAAAAGTTCTTAGTTTGACCTTCTTGTTGAAAGCCTGTGATATACGGGCTTGGTAGAGTTTGATGCGTTGTTGAGCCAGGAGACGCTTCTCGTCGAGTGCCTCCAATTCCCGCAGACGACGGCGTTGATTGTCCTCTTCTGTGAGTTTGTTTGTGATTGCTACGCAGAGTGAGGGTATCTGGATCTCGAGAGGCAGTACCGCGCTTCACTCCCGTAGACCAGGGAGAATGGTGTGTTGCCTGTTGGGGTTCGTACCGTTGTGCGGTAGGCCCAAAGACATTCGCCAAGCTTTTCGTCCCAGTCGCGTTTGTTGGATGACACGACCTTTTTGAGCAGCCTAACGATAGTTTTGTTGAACGCCTCGGCCAATCCGTTTGCTGCCGGATTTTAGGCGGTTGAGGCCACGTTTTGGATACGATTCTTGTCACAGAACCTGCTGAAAATGTGGCTGATGAACTGAGGACCATTGTCATGGATGATCCGCCGGGGTACTCCGAAGCGGTAGATGACATGGTGTTTTATGAAGCTGACTACCCTGGAGCTCTTTACTTCCGCCAATGGGACTGCTTCTGCCCACTTGGAGAAGTAATCGGTAATGGCCAGGATAAAGCGGTGCCCCCTTGATGAAGGAGGGTGATCGGTCCTACAATGTCCATGCCCCAGGCTTCGAAGGGCCAGGAGGCGACTGTAGGATGTAGTGGTTCTGACGGCGTATGAATGAAGTCTGCGTGAAGTTGGCACGCATGGCACTTCTTAGCATAGTCGACAGCATCAGTGGCCATGGTTGGCCAGTAGTAGCCCATGCGCCGCAGTCGATCCTGCAACTTAGGACCAGGTTGATGAGCTCCGCAAGTTCCGTCATGAGCTTCTCGAAGAGCTTCGGTCGCCTCTTCGTTGGACAGGCATCGAAGGAGAAGCCCATCGTAGGAGCGTCGGTACAGCATTTTAGTGGCTGCATCATAATAGAATCGAAGAGAACATCTCCTGACTGAGACGGCTTCCTTCGGGTCCTCTGGGAGAATTCCGTAGACGACGAAGTCGATGAACGGGAACCTCCAATCTCGGACGTTAACACCAGTACTTGTCGGCATGGCGTGGGCTACCCGTAAGCATAGGTTGTTTCTAGGACAAACCAAGTCTCGGTCGACTACCGTGACGTAGTGTTGAGTCCCAAGGGGTGCTGCTAATGAGGCCGCGAGGCCAGCCAGAGCATCAGCCTCTAGGTTTTGTAGACGAGGTACGTGTTCGATGAAGAACCCGGTAAAGGTTGAAATGATGTTCAATGCAACTTCATGGTAAGGGATCAGATCTTCATGGCGAACCTCGTATTGCCCTCGGATCTGGTTTACGACGAGTTTCGAGTCGCCGTAGGCTTCCAGATGTTTTACCTCCAGCTGTTGTGCCAGCTGGAGTCCCATAATGAGCGCGTTGTACTCGGCCACGTTGTTGGAACACGGCTTCGAAAGGGAGTAAGCACGCTGGATGACCAGCTGATCGGAGAGAGACTAAGACTACCCCACTCCTGCGACGATCTGGCCTTTGGGGCCTGTTCTTGAAGCGCCATCGAAAAACATCCGCCAAACGGAGCTCCTTTCGGTGACATTTGATTCTTGTACCTCATCCGGGATGTCTTCATAGAGTCTTGAGGACTCCGGGATGGGGTGTGCAGCTAGAAAGTCGGCCAGGGCTTGACCCTTAACGGCTTTTTGTGGCACAAACACCATATTGTATGGTGTTAGCAGGATCGCCCATGTAGCTAGCCGGGAGTTTAACGACCCTGGCTTCGTCATGAGGACTCTGAGTGGATTGACTCGGGAGATGACATGAATTGTCTGGCCCGAGACGTAATGGCGAGTCTTCTGGATGGCAAACACGAAGGCCAAGCACTCCTTTTCAACAGGGTTGTACCGGTGTTCGGCCCCGATGAGCGTTCGACTGAGGTAGTAGATTGCTTGCTCGTAGCCCGCTTCGCTATTTTGAGCCAGCAGAGCGCCAAGGGAATGATCCATGGCACGGACGTAGAGGAGAAATGGTTTGCCGGCGACAGGTGCTACCAGGACTGGCGGGCTTGTCAAGTAAGCCTTGATGTCGTCGAAAGCCTTTTGGCACTCCTCTGTCCAGACATAAGAGACCCCCTTCTTCATTAGCTGAGTAAAGGATTGACATTTACCGGAAAGGTTTGCTATGAACCTCCGGATGTATGCCAGACGTCCCTGTAAGCCCCAAAGTTCTCGAAGATTCTTCGGAGGGTCCATGTTGAGGATGGCTTTGGTCTTCTCGGGAGTCTTTGGAAAGATGCAGGAGCTCGAACAAAGATAGGCGGGCAGGAGTACTGGCCAGTTGTGCCAGTATGTCGAAGTTGTGGGGCTTGGCTAGCCCCGAAGCATTCTCCTTTCGTAGAGGCCTGTCGAAACGAGCCTCCACCTGCTTCTGCTTATTGGCTGCTGAGGGCTTAGACGGGCCCTCTTCTTGGACAGCAGGAACGGTGCAAGGAGGCACCACCTCGGCGGCAGCTTCGCCGGGTTGGGCGTTCTGTTGTGCACGCGTCTGCACAGGGAGTGCATCTTCCGTTGAAGAAGAGATCATGCGGCAAGACTTGATCTTCCTGCCTTTGGATTTGGAGGTAGGACGTACCTCCGGTTGAGTCACCTCGGAGACGAGGTCGGGGTGGACCCATAGGACCTCTCCTCGAGATGTGGTGAGTGGGATGAGTCCACTCACATTGTCACGGGTAGGTGGTAAGTTAACCACCTCCATTGTCGCCTTAGGGATGGGGACGACGCCATCTTGTGTGGTAGTTGGCGGCAAGGTGCCGAACTGGAGTGACACCACATTGGCTGACACCGTCTTCTCTTCGTAGTCGACGGAGATTACATCTGCATTGATCATGCGCTGGATGTAATTTTTGAGGACATAACAGTCCTTGGTCGGGTGTCCGACAAACCGATGGTAGTGACAGTACCTTGGGTTGTCCACTTTCCCAACTTCATCGGGCCGCTTTGGGTCCGGTAACTTGATCTTATCACCATGCTTCAGTATTTCAAAAAGTTGCAGAGTGTCTTCGTCGTTGAACGAATAAACCTCCTTGGGCCTTGGTGCAAGTGGAGGCTTCTGAGTAGGTGCAGATGCGCCTTTCGAGGCATTAACAGTCAACGCTTGCTTCCCCTTTGTCTCACGTCCGGGGTTGTTGGCCGCAGACCTTTTCCCCTTGTCATCAAAGGCAGGGAAGCTGACCCCCAGAAGACGTACATTGGCCGCCTTCTTTTCTGCGGCTTCTGCTTCGATGATCAGGGAGCTCCAGTCGGGGGAGGAGTAGAGTTGAGCCAGAGCTTGACTGCAGGAAGCATGTTCATGCTGCAAGAGGAAGGAGCGCATGTTCCGGCATACCTGGAGGTAGTCTGAAGCAGGCCTGTCGGAAGCGTTCGATGAACACCCGAACCGTTTCCTTCTCCTTCTGGCGAATCTCTATGAGGGACGCCATTGTCATGTCCTTTCCGCCGTCGTAGAAGCGGTCGAGGAAGAGGCGCGTCAAGTCGTCGAAGGATGATATGGAATTGTTGGGGAGGCTGCAGTACCAGTCATACGCCACTCCCTTCAATGCTCCGACAAATATGCTAGTGAGGAGCGCATCCTCTTTCGGGAGATGTCCCGTTTGGGACTGGAAGTACGTCAGGTAGCGACGCGGAGAGTCCTTCCCGTCGTACGGCATCAGTGTTTGTGGTTTATACTTTGGAGGATAAACCACCTTGTTCCACTCGAGGGGATAAGGCTGGAGAATGCCCATCTTCTGGCGCTCCTCTTGCCTGTTCTTGGACTCAAAGCGCTCCCGTAAGTCCTTGATCATTTCGACCACATCCTCCGTGGAGCTGGGAGTCGGGGAAGGTGGTACCACCTGGAGTTGAGCGTTTGAGGGCTCAGACGTCCGGGTACTTCTCGGCGATCTGTGTCTGAGGATACCCGTTGAAGGGGTACACTCGACTCCCCATTGGCCCCTGGGTCGGGACCGGTCGAAGGTGTTCGGGTCAAGGCCGATCGTATTTCAAACACCGCCTGAGTCAGTGTTTGCATAGAAGCAGAGAGGGTTTCGAGTCCTCCCTCTAATGTGTCTATGCGCTGGACGATGTCCTGCGGCGGCGCATCAGACTCGGAATCACCCCCAGCCATGTATACTGTCATGACACGACCGGGAGTGGATGGATTGGTTGAGGCTTCGCTCTCGGCCTCACTCTCATGTAGGGGAGTCGTCTCTCCTGGAGTTTCATCTTGACCACCCCCAACCACGTTCTGGAGGTCATTCTCGACGACGCATCTGCAAGGGCTTGATTACCCTCAGCTTCGTCTTGAGGGGCCTCTCCGTCTCCGGAACTACTCCCAGCTGTGTTCTGGGGGACATCCTCATTTTGAGGGGCTTCTGGGAGGCTGACTTCACCTCGAGGATGAAGATCCGCCTCAGCTGTGCTTTGGACATCTTCGTCTTCGGAAGGAGGCTCAACAAGGGTCTGGCTACCCCCAGCTTCCTCCAAGAACTTCTTCCTCGATCGAGTGCCTTCGAACACTCCGGAGGACGAGACAGCTGCCTTGGTTTTCCTCGGCTGGCTTTTGGATGACGACGAGGAATTGCCAGTCGTCTTTCGGACTGACGAGGAGTTGGAGATCACGTTGCATGAAGCAACCCTTGGCTCCTCTTCTGTTGACCTTCATCCCAAGGCGATGTCGGAGGGGTATCGATGATTGCAGCCGCTGGAAGACTGACTGCCTCGGTGGTACTGTCGCCTTGCAACCGCAGTTGATGGTGACCACCGCACAAGGTATGCCCCGTGAGAGACGCATCGTGCTTGTTGGTCGACTCTCCTGACCGACGCTTGTGAGTGATCACGTTACGCAGGTCGTTGGAGGAGAGTGCTACCTTCACACTCCCTTCAGGCGCATGGCAAGGCCAAACACCGGGGTGGTCAGGTGAGTGCTGCGCCCCATGATCTAATACCAAACAGGCATCCGATCAGTAGTGGGGGAACCACAACATTTGAAGTGACTTGAACGGACCTCAGACGCACAACCAGAGGAGGCGCGGGAGTTCAAGACCACTGAATTTGCCTCACTCGACTTGGTTGTGCACGTAGTAGATGCGCCCAAGTGAGATGAGGGCTTTGAAGGTCGGCTCGTTTTTGGTACAGAAGCACCTGAGTCGACCTTGTACAGCTTGCCATCAGCAGCGCGCATGATTGTGAGCGCATGCTTTTGGCTTGTTGCTGGCATAGCACGTTTGTGGCGCATGGCCCGTGCCGTCTTAGATTTCTTCGTACTAGCCCCGCTGGGGCGCATAGTACTCAGCATCCAAATTCTCCTCGCCATTACAGCGAGTGAGTCTGTCAAAGACAGAGACCTTTTGTGGCACATCAGAGGTGATTCACGGGGCATTGGCTGCGCCCTTGCTCCGTCGACGCATCTTTCTCGCCTGAGAGGGAGATGGCTGGGGAATGTGTTCAGCCGCACGCTTCCCCGAGAGATGCGCTGCATCAGCGGGCGCACCTTGGTTGCTGAGGACGTCAGCAGGAAGGGAAGGCTGGATTGGCGCATCCCCTTCGGTGGTAGTGCCCGAGGCGTCGACCTTGCGCACCCAGACTCGGCGGGTCTTCTTCGGCTTCGGCAGCCGCTTCGAAGGACTCGCACTTCCTTCAGAAATGAACTCCTCGTACGCCTGTTGATTGAGGCGCACGACCAGCATTTTGTGGGAGGAGCCACCTTCACGTCGTCGGCTTGTGACACGACTTTTTCGGTAGAGGAGAAAGAGGTCCCCAGCAGAGTCGCCAGCTTGTTTGCCATTAAAATCGTTTGATTACAAATTTCAATACAAACAGAACAGTGTTACAATATAGGACTTAGATGTAGTCCTAGGAGTACACTTTTGTTTATCTGGGTCCCTTGTGCCAATGGAGCGAGTGGTAATGCGTTGACTCCGTTGACGAGCTGATGACGGTTATCGGTTCTCTGAAGAATTGGATTGCTCTGGGTGCTGGAGCTTGCTGAGAGGAGAAAGACGTTGAGTGTCTGTATCTGCCTCTCTGGTGGTCTGTAAGTTCTCCGTCTGTTCGTTGTGTGTTCTGTGCGTGGGTGAGAAGGAAATGATAGCTGGGCAGGTTGGCTGCTCATGTGCACATATGTAGGATACGCCGGTGCGTGGGGACGCCACGTAGAGATTGCTGATGGAGGCGCATGGACGATGTGCCCTGATCGAGGGAGTTGACTTCTTCATGTTGCTGTTGTGAACCGGCACGTAGCAAAGAAGAAGATCTTTCTGTTGCTGAGATGGGTGAGTTGAGTCAAAGGACACGTGTCGTCGACTCATGGCTCGGAGATCTCGGATTTGATGGGGGAATGATCTGGTGGGATGCGCCTAGGATTGGGCGCATGAGGATCGTAACCTTTAGGAGTCACGAACCATTCTGGGCGCATGGCTTTTGAGGCGCATGCAGAGCTTTAAAGGCGACTTTCCTTCTGTCTTTTTAGGATCAGAGAGCAGTCTGGGGCGTATGGCTTTTGAGGCGCATGCAGATCTTCAAATGGAGACTTTCCTTTTATCTTTAGGGATCAGTAAAAAGTCTGAGGCGTATGGCTTTTGAGGCGCATGCGGATGGTTGGGTGGCCACGTGGCAGTAGCCGTCGGAGTAAAGTCATGATGATGCTGACGTTGCCGACGCTTCGTTTTCTGAAAAAGCTGTCAACTGTTCAGACTTTGGGAGGTGTGCTGCCAACTCTGTCAGTTCAGCATTTAATGTTTCTGACATTCGATGGACAGCTGAGGGGGCGCGTCGATTGACGTTCTACTGGGTATGGGGACTCATGGGGGCGCATCCTCTGTGATACGCTTGGTATTGGAGGGCGCGTCTGTGTGATGCGCCTGATGTTGAAGGGCGCATCTGTGTGATGCGCGGGCTCGCCGGCGCATCCGCTTCGTGACACGTTCTTTAATGCAGCGACTGTTACGTTCTTCG
This sequence comes from Iris pallida, assembly GCA_029216955.1. Classification (NCBI taxonomy): domain Eukaryota; kingdom Viridiplantae; phylum Streptophyta; class Magnoliopsida; order Asparagales; family Iridaceae; genus Iris; species Iris pallida. The sequence continues at coordinate 29,685 of JANAVB010028371.1, forward strand.
AGTGCTTTAAATAGCCGTTTTGATTTGGCTGAATTCGAAGCGTCCGGTTCATCTATTAAGTGCGAGTTCATTGCACGAAATTCGGAGAGCCATCCACCTGGCGCGTGGGTTTGATCTGCCCGGCCTATAAATAGTGGCATGGAGAGGAGGTTTGCTTCTCGTTCTCTCACGTACTTCTAACATGAACTTGGGTACTCGAGTGCATTCTGTTGACGAAGTGCTCCCGAGGGTGAAGATGAGACGCCATGTCGTCATTGACGCACTTGAAGGTGACTGTTACATCCAAAAGACGAAGTCGAGGATTTCTGAGGCAGGCGGAAGGTGCCTGTTGCATCCAAAGATAGGGATGCTCGGGCCTCGTTTCCGTTATTCCGGAAGAGCCGTAGATCGGAATGGCGGTGCTAGGCTCTTTCTTCCTTCAAACTGGGCGTTGCCCACTCTGGTGGGTTTGGAAGCTGCTCCTTTAGCCGCGGTTTCGATCACGGTCTTCCTTGGCCTTTGGAGGCTCTTTCGAAGCCTCCCCTGGCCACAGATTTACGGTGCTCTTCTCTTCCTTGGTTCCAGCCAGAGGGTTTAATGCTTCATTAGTCGAAGCACTTATCAGGTGAGCCTGGCTGGAAGAGCGGCACATAACTGGGCTGCTGAAGGGATGCACATAACTGGGGATGCACATAACTGAGCTGCTGAAAGGATGTGCCCTGCTGGATGCGCATGGAGGGATGCGCCTGGTTGAAGGCACATGGTATCTGCTGCGCCTAGCTGGAGGCGCATGGTGGCGGCTGCGCCTATCTTGAGGCGCATGGTGGCTGCTGGCTGTAAACTTAGGATCTTTCCTTTGTAGAAATTCTCCTTTGTACAACCTTTTCTAGACATGTAATAGACTTTTATGTATAAATAAAAAGTCCTCTTTCAAATGTCTATATTTGTTGATTCTGCTGTAAAGTACTTTGTCTGAGCTCTGGCGCATGTAGTATCTGGCGCATGGGCTTTTTGTTTGTGAAATTCCATGCTTCTACAACCGTATAGCGAGGTGGAATCCATTTCAATATACGTAGCTGGCTATGTCTGTCCCCCGCTCTCCAGTATTCTGGTTCTGGGGCGTGACACTGATACTGGATCTGATACTTTAACAAATTGGTATATTTTGTCACACATACTTGCACACAGGTAAACACATATAACACAGATAACACACATGTAAACACATAAATAGCACACAGGTAGACATATAACACAGATAGCACACAGGTAAACACGTATAACATACTGAACTTCATATTTTTACTGTATACAAAATTTACTCCATATAGATTAGTGGACTTCATATTTCACTATATACAAAAGTGGTCCTCCATATACAAAATGTCAAACTGTAAATATATCCATACTTAGTCGATTTCGACGTCGTAGTGGTCAGCAGGTAAGTCTCTTGGCTCCTCAAACTTCAACAACTTCTTACAATGGTTGATCTGATCAACGAAAGGTGTGGTCCAAGCGATGGCTTCGACTGGTGCTCTTTTGTACCAAACTGTTGAAGGTAGAGGAATCGGAGAATGAGCGATCATCTTTAGTATAACGAAGTGATCCTCGATCAGACCTATAGTACATAGGTTAGACACTCCGTGGTCCGTCGGAGGAGCGCACATCGAAAAGAATGTATTGTTAATATCCGGCGAGATAAGTACAACAGGTATCATATACCTATTGGCAAATAAATAGCCGGCAGACGGGACTGACATGTAGTGGTCGACAAAAGACCTGGCCAGACTTATGCAATTTGGATGAGCCCAAAAGATTGAAACTACTTCATTACTCTGGGGATGTCTTCTATGGAACTCAACGTAATGATTATCGGCAAGCAACTTCAGCACTTCTTGCATCGCCATTCTTGATTTGGTCCGGATAGCGTTCGAAGAAGATAGGGCGTTGTATATTGACCTCATCGTAGACATGTTCTTCTCATCTTCATGCCGTATGACTGAATATATTGTCTCGGTGCAACACCGGAAGTGGACAAGTCTTCGGCTATCTTCTTCTCCGTAGGGTTCAACCGTCCGACATACGGATGGCCCAATAGTGTCTCGGCAATCTCATGATTGTGGGTTCCATTCTTCACTTGTACTGACCACTTCCCTTCTTCTTCGTTTCTAATCTGGATCGTTAATGGACAACCATATTTCCTCGTTCCATCTTTCTTTCTTGAAACTTTATTTTGGATAACTGTGTCTTTCTTGTGCGATCTCAACACACCACCTCTTTCACAGCCAACCATCACACTGTGTCGTTCCGGGCGATTTCGGCACGATCTGGATATCACTAGAACTAAGTTGTTTTCCCGTCCAACTTCTCGACACCATTGTACCGCATCGTCGCTTGATTGAAACGAAAGATCGGTCCAAAATAAATGTCCTACATCGGTTGCAATTGGAGCATGTACCGCAACATCGGAAGATCGCAACTCCTACAATAGAAGTTAAAAGTCAAAACTAAACAACTACATAAAGCCAAAATGTAAGCGTATGAAATTAAAAAGGACTGCCAGAGATGTGGCAGTCCCTCACATATATTGGACTGCCACAGTCTGTAAGCCCCTGATTTTTAAAATTTTTTAAACTAGTATTAATTAATTATTAAATGTCATTATTGGTTTTAAAATAATTTAATATGATTTTAGAAATTTTCTAGAATTTTTAAATGAATTTTAAATGAGTTTTAAATGAGTTTTAAATACCAAAAATATCAATATATAATTTTCTAAATTATTTAAATATCATTTTGTAATTTTTAGAAATGTTTTAATGTAGTTTTGTAATAAGTAGAATTGTTTTAATATCGATTTGTAATATTTAATTTTGTTTTAATATCAATATGCAATTTGTGAATTATATTTTATAGCCATTTACAATTTAGGAATTGTTTTAAATTCTGTTATGCAAATTATAATTTGCATTTACTGTTGTTTGGACCTATTTGTAATTATCCTAAAACTAGAGGACCCAATTGCAAAATTACCAAACACCCCCCCCCCCCACGAGCAGCTCTCTCTCTCCTCTGACTCGAATGCTGCCCCGACCGACCGACGCTGCCCCCCCCCGCCATTTCCGGCTGTCCACGACCGACCTAAACCCTCTATTTAAACCCCCGCAGCAGCCCCGACCTAGCTACCACCACCCCGACGCACCACAGCCCCCAACCGCCCAGTTCTTCACCAAAAACCCTAGCCCTAACCCTAGCTCCGGCGAGACCCCCAGCGCCGCCCCTACGCCGAGCACCACCGCCCGCAACCACCACCGATAGGTTCACCGCAGTGAGGCGAACGCGTCGCCACCGGAGCGCCCTGACCCCGACGTCTCCTCCGCCCGTCAGCACCCTCAAACCCCCCTACGACGGCCGGACACGTAAGTTGCAAGTGTCGCGACGTGTCGTGCGTGTCTCGTGTTGGGTCGAAAGTGTTCGCCGTGTCCTGGCGAACACGAACGCAGACGAGGACACACGAGACTGAGCTCGTACGTGTCGTGCTAGGCGAAGACACGTAGATACCTGTGTCCTGAACTGTCTGGACACAGGACGAAATTTATATATATTTTTTATGTATAACTAACCTAATCAGAAATATAATGAACCCAATCCCATCTCTAACATAGCGGGCCGCTGGCCCACTGGCCAGCGCGCAATCAATAAACCCCCCCCCCCGCTCGGTTAGCCCGAGTTCGAGCCCCCCCTGCTGCTGTTTCTTTTCTTTTCTTTTCCTTTTCTTTTTTCTTTTTCTTTTGTTTTTATATATAATTATATATATATATATATGTATACATATATTTGTATATATGTATATATGTATTATTATACATACTATATTTAGGTATATATAGTTGCTGTTTTATAAATATATATATGAATATACTTCATTATTTTATGTATATATATATATATATATGTGTGTGTATTATGTATACATATATATTTATGTATATATATTTCCTTATGTATATATATTAATATATATATATACTATTATATATATATGTATACATTAATTTTGTATATATATATATGTTATATAGATAAGTATTTTCTTATATGTATGTATATATACATATATTTGTATATATATATATAATATATAGTTGAGCATTTTCCTATATATAAATATCCCTATATATATATATATATATATATATATATATATATATATATATATATATATATATATATATATATATATATATATATATATATATATATATATATATTATTTCCTATGTGTATTTTACTTAGCTTAGTGTAAATTATTTATATAAAATAATGTTCATACTTTTATAGTTACTATGTAAAACTTTACCTTATTAAAATAATAATATTTATTTTGCACTATCACCAAATTATATTTTTATTGTATTTAAAATACTGCAACCATTTGGTGTCCAAGTCTAGCATGGGTATTTGGGCCCAAATGTGTTTTCACACATTCAAGACCTGTACAAGTCATATTGGACTTGATTCATGGCCTTGGGTCCTGTATTTGAACTTTGGTTCAAATTATATACATGGACAAAATACGCAGATAATTAATTATTGTGTGCATTGCTGTTTTTGATTTTCTAAAAATACTAAAAGTACTGCTAAAATTATGGAAAAATAGTTTTTAGATACTATGTTAAGTTAGCTAATTTAGTATAATTTTTGTAGTATTTAATTTACTGTTTTGCCCCTAGTTTGGCATATGAAACCAAAACTCATTTTCTGTATACTTAGGAAAACTGATTTTTATAAAATATTTGTACTGGTTAATAAATTCCAAAAAATTATAATAAATTTCTATGATTAACAAGGATCACTTTGATACTTTACTTTAAGAAAAACTAGGCTTTTTGTCTACTCTAAAATTGTTAGAACACAATGGTCTTTTGGTTTATTTGTTGTTTAATTACGACTTGTAACTTGTGTGCTATTTTTGAGTTTTAGTCGTGTTGAACCCCATCCCTCACTAGTGTAAAGACCCTAGAAAGTTAGTTAACATAGTGTGTCACCCCACATTGGTCTCCTATGCCAAGTCATCATTTTGGCTAGGTGCCCAGTCACAAGTCATGTTTCACCATTTAGTGTCCTAGTGTCTTAGCTTAGTATAAAACTAAGTTGTTATATTTACTTCTACAGTGACGAGTTACCAGACATCCATAGCACATTTATCGCAGCTTGTTTTGCTTTGCTAGAGGCAAGTACTTTCTACGAACTTTACATATTGTCACATGAATGAACTGCAAACCCCACCATGTTACATGCTGATCCTTGGGGTAGCAAGTTAGATATCTACATGTTGTACTTTCAGTTACTACCATGCTTAGAACAGTCTTGATGCATCTCTCACATGATTAGATTATGGGTTATGGGGAAACTGATAGTAGAGTACGTGATCATACCCCCTCTTCAGTACCGAGCAAAGTTACATTTTATATGATACTGCGCCGTAGGCCTTACTCTCCAAGCTGTATTTGTACGTGTGTACATATATCGCCTTTACACTTGTACGTATGTACATTTTATTTACATTGTGCCTCAGTACATTGTACACCTATTGACCGATCACGTACCTGCTACAGTTTTAAACATTACATATACATCTGTCTCTATGACATATGTGTCCTTGCCATGATAGACTATGTGATGCCATGCTTTCCAGTTATTCCTCTCATGTTCATTTCCATGTTTCATATGCTAGTTTGCCAGATTTAGTACTTGCTCCCGTCCTGACAGGATAACGTTGTAGGTATACTTACTAAGGAGGAGTTGCTCTGTGATTCGTATTATGGAGTCACTGCCGAGGACCCGGTTTTGCCATACGAGGATGTTCCTGCGGGGAGACTCGTCTAGTTTGCTTAGCTGCTTGAGATACTTAGTGTAGTCATGTATTAGACTATACCATTTTGTAACTGGACATGTATCCAGTTTTACATTTCAGTTTACTTGTACTTGGATATTTTACTATATACGACGACTTTTGTGTTTGGAGCATTTATGATTCTTCTTCACTTATAGAACTGTTAGCACATTTAGTCTTATCTTGTTATCTCTAGAACAGCTTACTGCGCTTTATCTTAAGCGTAGGCTGGACATGGCTCGGCCCGGCCCAACAATTTGGGTAACGGGTCGTGACATGTTTTTTTGGCGGCCCATGCAGGTCCTGACTAAATTGTTTGGTTACGTTATTGTACCAAACATGCCTGCAATTAGGAACTTAAGGTAATTAGACAACATTAGGAAAGACGTTTAGAACACCTAGAGGAATGCTAGGATTGTAACATAGGAAATACATCACATGTTTGCTATTATAAAATTAGATTTTCTTGCATATGATTGCTTACTTTAGACAAGTCCTTATAAGTCTTTTTATGTGTAATTTAGATGGTGCTTACTCGTTCGTCCCAGTATGTTACCCCCGAGAATGGGGCCCTCCATATCCAGTCAGCTGACCGGTTGACTGATACACCTCCACCTACCACTTTCCCCCACTCCACAGATCCACAGACCCAGATACCACCTTCCACATCCCAGTCCCAGCAGGACCCGATACCTCCACCACCCCCTATCACTATACCCACCCAGGCTTCCGTCACTCTCGACGGGACCCAGCTGCTCACACTGATCCAGGGGTTCCTAACAACCCATCAGGAGCAGACTACCCTACTTTGCCAGAGCATGGAGCGTTCTGAGGGACGTCCCGTGGTCCCACCACCTGTAGAGCCACGGCAGAGAGCGGGGACGGTCAAGGACTTCATGGGTCTGAATCCCAAGGAGTTCTCAGGGACTGAGGGCATAGTAGTAGCTGATGACTGGCTAGATTCTGTAGAGAGGAAGCTTCTGGGAGTTAGGATGCCAGATGACCTTCAGGTCGAGGCAGCAGGATTTCTGCTGATAGACTTAGCAGGAGTCTGGTTCAGGAATGAGCCGTTGTTCGCGAGAGGTAGAGCCACCTGGGACCAGTTCAAGACCCAGTTCAAGAAGAAATTCTTCTCGACCACTGCTAGAGTAGCCATGGGGCTACGATTCCAGAACATCCAGCAGGGGAACCGTTCTGTTGATGACTATGCGGGAGAGTTTAGTCGCTTGAGCCGTTTTGCTCCTAGTCTGGTTGCTGATCCAGAGGAGATGACCCGTAGGTTTTGCCATGGTCTGGTTCCAGACATTGGCATCCTTATAGTGGCAAACGGTACGACTGACTACTACCATAGCCTAGAGTTGGCCCGGAGCATTGAGGAGCATCTTCTGTCTAGCAAGAGGCCGGCTTCTGTACATCATGAGGGACCGTCCAAGCGTCAGGCTTTCTAGCAGAGAGCGCCGACGCCACCCCCGCAGACTTACCGTCCCCCTACACCACATCATCAGATCCCGCCAGTTAGAGCCCCGGGACCCCGATATCAGCAGCAGCAGCAGAAGGGAGCCATATGTTCTTTCTGCGGAAGACCAGGGCATGAATTCGTCGTCTGCAGGAAGAGGTTAGGGCAGTGTTTAGCTTGTGGGTCTGCCATCCATCAGATTCGGGACTGCGCAGTAGCCAAGGGACCCCAGGGGAAGACTTATAGCCTAGTCCTTGAGCCGGAGCCGGAACAGGTTTCGGGAGGTTAGTTTTGATCGTAGCCTTAGTCATTTTGTTGCATTGCTTGCTATGTTAGAATATTGTAGGTCTTCAATCCTTGTGAATTTCGAGGACGAAATTTTTCAAGGAGGGAAGACTTATAAGCCCCTGATTTTTAAAATTTTTTAAACTAGTATTAATTAATTATTAAATGTCATTATTGGTTTTAAAATAATTTAATATGATTTTAGGAATTTTCTAGAATTTTTAAATGAATTTTAAATGAGTTTTAAATGAGTTTTAAATACCAAAAATATCAATATATAATTTTCCAAATTATTTAAATATCATTTTGTAATTTTTAGAAATGTTTTAATGTAGTTTTGTAATAAGTAGAATTGTTTTAATATCGATTTGTAATATTTAATTTTGTTTTAATATCAATATGCAATTTGTGAATTATATTTTATAGCCATTTACAATTTAGGAATTGTTTTAAATTCTGTTATGCAAATTATAATTTGCATTTACTGTTGTTTGGACCTATTTGTAATTATCCTAAAACTAGAGGACCCTATTGCAAAATTACCAAACACCCCCCCCCCCCCACGAGCAGCTCTCTCTCTCCTCTGACTCGAAGGCTGCCCCGACCGACCGACGCTGCCCCCCCCCCCGCCATTTCCGGCTGCCCCCGACCGACCTAAACCCTCTATTTAAACCCCCGCAGCCCCCCCGACCTAGCTACCACCACCCCGACGCACCACAGCCCCCAACCGCCCAGTTCTTCACCAAAAACCCTAGCCCTAACCCTAGCTCCGGCGAGACCCCCAGCGCCGCCCCTACGCCGCCCCTACGCCGAGCACCACCGCCCGCAACCACCACCGATAGGTTCGCCGCAGTGAGGCGAACGCGTCGCCACCGGAGCACCCTGACCCCGACGTCTCCTCCGCCCGTCAGCACCCTCAAACCCCCCTACGACGGTCGGACACGTAAGTTGCAAGTGTCGCGACGTGTCGTGCGTGTCTCGTGTTGGGTCGAAAGTGTTCGCCGTGTCCTGGCGAACACGAACGCAGACGAGGACACACGAGACTGAGCTCGTACGTGTCGTGCTAGGCGAAGACACGTAGATACCTGTGTCCTGAACTGTCTGGACACAGGACAAAATTTATATTTTTTTTTATGTATAACTAACCTAATCAGAAATATAATGAACCCAATCCCATCTCTAACATAGCGGGCCGCTGGCCCACTGGCCAGCGCGCAATCAATAAACCCCCCCCCCCCCCCCCCCCCCCCCGCTTGGTTAGCCCGAGTTCGAGCCCCCCCCCCCCCCCCCTGCTGCTGTTTCTTTTCTTTTCTTTTCCTTTTCTTTTTTCTTTTTCTTTTGTTTTTATATATAATTATATATATATATGTATACATATATTTGTATATATGTATATATGTATTATTATACATACTATATTTAGGTATATATAGTTGCTGTTTTTATAAATATATATATGAATATACTTCATTATTTTATGTATATATATATATATATATATATATATATATATATATATATATATATATATATATATATATATATATATGTGTGTGTATTATGTATACATATATATTTATGTATATATATTTCCTTATGTATATATATTAATATATATATACTATTATATATATATATATATATATGTATACATTAATTTTGTATGTATATTTTTTTTTGTACGTATAATTTTGTATGTATATATATATATATATATATATATATATATATATATATATATATATATATATATATATATATATATATATATATATATATGTTATATAGATAAGTATTTTCTTATATGTATGTATATATACATATATTTGTATATATATATATAATATATAGTTGAGCATTTTCCTATATATAAATATCCCTATATAAAAAAAAAAAAATATATATATATATATAAATATCCCTATATTTATATATATATATATATATATATATATATATATATTATTTCCTATGTGTATTTTACTTAGCTTAGTGTAAATTATTTATATAAAATAATGTTCATACTTTTATAGTTACTATGTAAAACTTTACCTTATTAAAATAATAATATTTATTTTGCACTATCACCAAATTATATTTTTATTGTATTTAAAATACTGTAACCATTTGGTGTCCAAGCCTAGCATGGGTATTTGGGCCCAAATGTGTTTTCACACATTCAAGACCTGTACAAGTCATATTGGACTTGATTCATGGCCTTGGGTCCTGTATTTGAACTTTGGTTCAAATTATATACATGGACAAAATACGCAGATAATTAATTATTGTGTGCATTGCTGTTTTTGATTTTCTAAAAATACTAAAAGTACTGCTAAAATTATGGAAAAATAGTTTTTAGATACTATGTTAAGTTAGCTAATTTAGTATAATTTTTGTAGTATTTAATTTACTGTTTTGCCCCTAGTTTGGCATATGAAACCAAAACTCATTTTCTGTATACTTAGGAAAACTGATTTTTATAAAATATTTGTACTGGTTAATAAATTCCAGAAAAATTATAATAAATTTCTATGATTAACAAGGATCACTTTGATACTTTACTTTAAGAAAAACTAGGCTTTTTGTCTATCTCTAAAATTGTTAGAACACAATGGTCTTTTGGTTTATTTGTTGTTTAATTACGACTTGTAACTTTTGTGCTATTTTTGAGTTTTAGTCGTGTTGAACCCCATCCCTCACTAGTGTAAAGACCCTAGAAAGTTAGTTAACATAGTGTGTCACCCCACATTGGTCTCCTATGCCAAGTCATCATTTTGGCTAGGTGCCCAGTCACAAGTCGTGTTTCACCATTTAGTGTCCTAGTGTCTTAGCTTAGTGTAAAACTAAGTTGTTATATTTACTTCTACAGTGACGAGTTACCAGACATCCATAGCACATTTATCGCAGCTTGTTTTGCTTTGCTAGAGGCAAGTACTTTCTACGAACTTTACATATTGTCACATGAATGAACTGCAAACCCCACCATGTTACATGCTGATCCTTGGGGTAGCAAGTTAGATCTCTACATGTTGTACTTTCAGTTACTACCATGCTTAGAACAGTCTTGATGCATCTCTCACATGATTAGAATATGGGTTATGGAGAAACTGATAGTAGAGTACGTGATCATACCCCCTCTTCAGTACCGAGCAAAGTTATATTTTATATGATACTGCGCCGTAGGCCTTACTCTCCAAGCTGTATTTGTACGTGTGTACATATATCGCCTTTACACTTGTACGTATGTACATTTTATTTACATTGTGCCTCAGTACATTGTACACCTATTGACCGATCACGTACCTGCTACAGTTTTAAACATTACATATACATCTGTCTCTATGACATATGTGTCCTTGCCATGATAGACTATGTGATGCCATGCTTTCCAGTTATTCCTCTCATGTTCATTTCCATGTTTCATATGCTAGTTTGCCAGATTTAGTACTTGCTCCCGTCCTGACAGGATAACGTTGTAGGTATACTTACTGAGGAGGAGTTGCTCTGTGATTCGTATTATGGAGTCATTGCCGAGGACCCGGTTTTGCCATACGAGGATGTTCCTGCGGGGAGACTCGTCTAGTTTGCTTAGCTGCTTGAGATACTTAGTGTAGTCATGTATTAGACTATACCATTTTGTAACTGGACATGTATCCAGTTTTACATTTCAGTTTACTTGTACTTGGATATTTTACTATATACGACGACTTTTGTGTTTGGAGCATTTATGATTCTTCTTCACTTATAGAACTGTTAGCACATTTAGTCTTATCTTGTTATCTCTAGAACAGCTTACTGCGCTTTATCTTAAGTGTAGGCTGGACATGGCTCGGCCCGGCCCAACAATTTGGGTAACGGGTCGTGACACAGTCCCTCACATATATAGGACTGCCATATCCCTGGCAGTCCTAATCCATGAGAGGGACTGCCAGAGAAGTGGCAGTCCTCTGTGTCAAAGTCCGATTGTTCATCCGAAATAAAGTTAAAGTGTAGTTACCACGAGGCCTTCCGATGCATCAAAGTGTTCTTCGGACGTTGTGGGAGGAGAGTATCCAGCATTTGATGGTCCGGGTTGTTCCATTTTCTATTTTTTTTCTACATTAAACACAAAATTCAACTTTTATATGTAAAATTTAGGTTAAAATATTACACAAAAATAAATTCGACGACTTACAAATAAATGGGAGAAGTGATTGACACTATTACTAGATATTTCACCAAAAATCTTTAACAAATTTAGGTGGGGGGACAATTTCACCTAGGTTAGGTTAATTCTAGGTTTCTATGAGGAGGAAAAAAAAGAGTGGAGGAAGAGAAGTAATAGAGGAAGAAAGAGAGAAGAAATAAAACATGTTTGGCTTTTATAGTCAATTTTGGGCTGCCCCCTAGTAACAAAAACCTATGGCAAACTTGTAATTTTTTCAAAAAAATTTGGACTGCCCCCTAGTAGAAGTGGTGGTGCCCCTAAAAAAAACCAAAAAAAATGGCTCCCAAAAGTCCAAAGCCATTGGGACTTCAAATGGGAGGATTTATCGGTCGTCGGTAGGGCTGCAAATGAGCCAAGCTGTTCGCGAGCTGCTCGAAGCTCGGCTCGATAAAAGCTCGTTTGAGCTCGGTTCATTTAGTAAACAAGCTGAGCTCAAGCTTCATTTTCGAGCTCGTTTAATAAACGAGTCAAGCTCAAGCTTAGAAGTACTCGGCTCGTTTGAGCTCGCGAGCTGGCTCGTTTAGAAGCTCGTTTAGGAGCTTGTTTAGAAGCTCGTTTGTTCTTTGTTGAATTCTAAATATATGTATATTTGTGTGCATTACATATTTATATGTCCTTAATAATTGATATTAAGGAACTTTTTTAATTAAATTTTTATAAATAAATTGTTATATTACAGGTACTTGAATTCAAACCTAACTAAATTGAAATCAAGCTAGTTAAACTTGAAATCAAGCTTAATGAGCTTGAAATAAAGTTGAGCAAGCTTGAAATCAAGCTTAACGAGCTTGATTTTGAGCTTATCAAATTTGTTTATCAAGCTTGAATCAAGCTTACTTATCAAGCCAAGCTCGAGCTGAAACCAAGCCAAGCTCAAACTTAATATAAACAAGCTCAAGCCAAGCTCAAGCTCTAAAATAAAAAATTATCAAGCTCGAGCTCGAGCTCGATTAATTCTAGTCAAGCCAAGCTCAAGCTTACAAAAGCTTGGCTCGGTTTGGCTCGTTTGCAGCCCTAGTCGTCGGGGTTTACAAAACAATTACACTTTCAAATATAATATGGTGCGGTATTGACACTCTTAAATTGTTACCTTACATTTATTTTCTAATTTTATCCATTCCAATTTTAAAACTGTCACTGCATTAATTTGACATTAATTTGAAATCTGATTGAATAAAATTAGAAGAAAAAAAAAATGCAAGATGATATTTTCGGAGTGTCACAAATTAATGTCATATTTAATGCGTGGATAGATTTAGGATTTGAATAAATAAAATTAAAAATAAAGTGCATGCTGACAATTTTGGAGTGTCAATAACGATGATACCCATTTAATATAATCCACAAATATAGACAATAGTATATTTGGTATAAATGGAACTAAAGGGGTGTTTGGTACGCGGTATTTTTTTTTTATTTCCGGAAAAATTTAAGATGGAAATCTATTACCACGTTTGTTTGGCTTATAAAAAATTTATTCCCGGGAATTATAAATACCCGGGTAAATAGTTTACCCACAAAACATGGGAATTCTATCCCTTGAGAATAGGTGGGTATTTTTTTTTGTCCGGACAAAAAAAAAATTGTCTAAATTTTTTTCTTCTTTTTTGATCAATTTTAATTAGTTTTGAACATTTTTTTTTCTTTTTTTGTCGTTTTTATCGCTTTTTTGTCATTTTTTGTCGTTTTTACCAATTTTTTGTCGTTTTAAGCGATTTTTTGTCGTTTTTACTAATTTTGTCTTTTTTTGTCACTTTTTGATTATTTTTTGTCGTTTTTATCGTTTTTTTGTCCTTTTTACCAATTTTTTGTTGTTTTAAGCGATTTTTTTTTCATTTTTACCCATTTTTTGTCTTTTTTTTCACTTTTTGATTATTTTTTGTCGTTTTTATCGCTTTTTTGTCGTTTTGACCAATTTTTTGTCGTTTTAAGCGATTTTTTTCGTTTTACCCATTTTTTTTCTTTTTTGTCACTTTTGATTTTTTTTTTGTCGTTTTTATCCAATTTGTCCTTTTTTTCACTTTTTTGTCAATTTTTTCGTTTTAAGCAATTTTTTGTCGTTTTTGTAGCTTTTGTTTGTTGTTTTTTACCGTTTTTTTAGTCATTTTTTTTCTTTTTTTGGTCATTTTTACTGATTTTATGGCATTTTTTTTCATTTTTGTCGCTTTTACCGATTTTTTTGATTATTTTTTGTCGTTTTTAACCGATTTTTTGTCGTTTTATTTATTATTTTTCGTTTTTTTGTCGCTTTTTGGTTATTTTTTGTCGTTTTAACCGATTTTTTGTTGTTTTTAACCGATTTTTTTGTCGTTTTTAACCCATTTTTTTGTCATTTTTTGTCGTTTTAACCGATTTTTTTTGTTATTTTTTGTCGTTTTTGCCGCATTTTAGTTTTTTGTCGTTTTTACCGATTTTATGTCGTTTTTGTCGTGTTTTTTTTTTATTTTTGTCGTTTTTACCCTTTTTTTGTTATTTTTTGTCGTTTATACATTTTTTTGTCGCTTTTTTGTCATTTTTGTCGTTTTAACCGATTTTTTGTCGTTTTTCATCGTTTTTTGTTATTTTGTCGTTTTTACCATTTTTTTCGTTTTTACCGATTTTTTGTCGTTTTTATCGGTTTTTTTTATATTTGTTCATTTTTTTTCGTTGTTATCATTTTTTTTATTTTTTCCCGGGAATATTTATATTGTCACCAAACATGGGAATGTAATTTTTCAGGAAATTTAATTCCTTGGAATTTGATTCCCGGGAATATAGAATTCCCGGCTATATAGTATTCCGCATACCAAACTCCCCCTAAGGTAATTTTTTCAAACTCTGTCAATAATTCGGGTATATGTATCATTACCATTATGGTTTGTTAAGAAAGAACACGGTATTTAAAATCGTGACACTTAGGCATAGTTCGGTTCACAAAAAGGAAAGGAAAGGAAGTCAATTCCTTGTCATTTTTTTTTCTTTGAAAAATTGTTATTCATATCCATTTTTTTTCCAGTATTTGGAAAGGCCAAGTAAATTAGGGCCTCGTTTGGGTCGCAAAAAGAAATGGAAAGAAAATCAATTTTTTTGGCATTTTTTTCCTTTGGAAAATTATAATTCTCATTGAGTTTCATTTATAATGTTTGAAAATGCCAAGAGATTTGAAAATGAAAGCGAATACTTCAATGTGAAAAAATGATTCCTTGCTTGGATGGAATCATTTTTTTTCCTAATTTTTTTTCCATTGAGAATCACTTTCCTTCTCCTCAATTCCATGCCACCCAAACATAGAAAAAAATAATCACTTTCCTTTCTCAACCACATAATTCCGTGAACCAAAAGAGACCTACGAGTAAAGTGAATACTCGGTGTGGAAAAGTGAATCCTTGGGTGGATGGGG
The DNA here is from genome assembly GCA_029216955.1 of Iris pallida. NCBI lineage: Eukaryota > Viridiplantae > Streptophyta > Magnoliopsida > Asparagales > Iridaceae > Iris > Iris pallida. Next base: position 44,887 of record JANAVB010028371.1, read on the forward strand.
GAAACCATTTTCTACCATATTTTTCTTTCATTTGGGAATCATTTTCCTTTCCTCTCACTTTCCTTCATGCATCCAAACATAGGAAATGAATGACTTTTCTTTTCCATTGTCATTGATTCATCCAAACGTAGAAAATGAATGACTTTCATTTCCCAATTCCATGAACCAAACATGGCCTAAGAGCATCTCCAATCCTATTGTGAGTTTAAAAAAAATGGTTGTCACATAGGATTGACAATTTTTTTTTCAAAAGTACTTCTCCAATGCAAATATGAAATAAAGTATAGAGTTGACATGGCAATGACATGGCAAAGACAATGTGAAGTTGGTTGTCTAGATCTAGACAATGCACTTCACAATGTCTTTATGTTCACATCATCAATTGTGAATAAAAATGTTTATTAAAAAAAGTAGAAGAGTAAAAATTGTCTTGAAAGTTGTAAAAAGTTATTTTGTATTTATCTTCTCATATTTTTTCATTGGAGAAGACTTTTTAGACTTATTGTATTTTGTAAATATAATCTTGCCACCTATAGAAGACATTGCCTTGTGTCTCTTGTCACCTAAGAATCACAACACAAAACAAGACAATACGGTTGGAGATGCTCTAAGTGTCACGGTTAAAAGACCACTCCTCTCTGTAAGGTCAAGAATGCAACACCTAAGACTACGGACACAAAAACACAAACAAACGCTACACCGGTTTTGGAATGTCCGTGTCCAGAGACGAGGACAAAGCACCGAATTCTGAACGTCTGTGCCAGTTGAGCTCGGCGTCACTTGCAAATGAAGTACTCGTCCATGCAAGCCCTTAGAATCCAAGACTTCGTCAGGAATTGAAATGTTGGGATGCCTTGCCTGAGCCATCAACAGAAACCTTTACTACATTATATACCGTCACGTACAACAGATTGTATATATTTGTATGACCTTGTTTTACGGTTTAACTGCTGCGAATTCATCCCAAACATGTCACATATATTATAAATTCTTCAATTACTGCCAAATATAGAAGTTTGCTACATCTCAATCTCTCTCAGCTTAGATTGGGAAGATAAACATGCATTACTTGAATATCTTGTCATAGACAGCAGCAAAAAAAAAAAGTTTGATAAAACCTGTAAAATATGAAAATACATATGGCAACTTGAAATACAACAACAGAAGTATAATTGTTCCCTTGGTTCCACATGAAATTGATGAAAGAGCAATATCCAAGTAATTCTAATTATTACGAAAGATTTAACATTGGGGCTGACAACTCTTTAAACAAGGAAATAGGGTTAGCACATAAGTAATAAACAATAATAATGATTACACCATTCACAAGCCTCAAAATGCATATTCTAACACAATACAAGCCCCATGCCCCGCAGAGCGGCAGGATTAGCGGAACCACCCTTCGGTATATGCCCTAGACACAGGCCTCTTGAACAATAACCTTCTGTCCTTGTTGCTGGAGAGCTACAATCACACCTCGGGGCCTAAAAGAAGGAAAATATAATATAACAAGGGAGATTAGGTCATTTTTTTCCCGAAAAGAATGAGAACCAAGCTGCCCTCCAGGGAATATAGAAGACAATACTTCCACTTGGAAACTGGCAGCCTGTCCTGGCCCAATATCAAACACGTATGATCTACCGACACCTTCCTTCAGTTCCATGCAGGTTGCATAAAAAGCCAACAGCTTTTAGCAAAATCAACCCCCCAAAAGAAAAAGGAAAAGAACCTTGTCACTCGAAACATCTCCTGAATGCCATCCCTATGCATAATACATGTACAAACTGTTCGCAGCAGCACACGCAAGTGCATTCTCAGATGGGTGCCATGCTAAATGGAGCAGCTTGGTTGTGAAGTCGTAGCTATTTCCATTTGCGTCAACTCCTGGACTCTCAGCTCCTGCTCAAGACCAGTGCACCCAGGTTATTATAATGCACAAACAAAGGGAGTCAAGTTAACAAGAATAAATTATAGGTACAGAACTCTGATGGCTGAGCACTAACCTCTTCTGACTACGCGTGTAAAATTGCTCAGTGACCTTGCAGGCCTCGCAGGTGTTTGCACTTGTCTCCTACATAATCCATAAAGACAAGATCAGGTAAACCAGTGATTGCAATCACCATCTAGAAACTTCCTTCCAATTTACTGCAGTACAGAGGTAGGCATGGCACCCATCTTGACATAGAGCATAAGAGAATTCGACGGAACCAGTATGGACAACGTCACAATTGAATATTGGATGTGGGGTAACGTGGAATCTCACTAATTATGAACCAACATCACATGTCAATGAAACAAAATTGCTCACGCGTTCCAGTACTTACAATTCATAAATGATATCCACAAGAATGTTACATGCCCCTCTGCTGATTGTCAGAGTAGCTATGGTCACACCAATTAATGGCATAGCCATCATCATCAAATCTAGTTAATGGCATAATGACCCTACTTAAGCAGCAGTGGTCAAAACAACTTAACGGCATTGTCATCATCGTCAAATATAATCAAAGGGTTCACATCAACTTAACTGCGCAGACAATCATCATCAAACCTAGCCAATGCCCCTGCTTATCGCCGGAGGGGCAGTGGTCACATCAACTTAACAGCATAGGTATCATCATTGAACCCAATTGATGGCAATTTCTCAATTCAGGCTAAATTGGTAGCAAGTGTCGTTATCTGATATAAGCATAACAATCATTTTCACACTTCCCTGTCAACCATCCACGTCAGAACCCTGATAACGGCCCTCGTCTCGAACGATTTATACAAGAAATTGACAAGAAATTGACAAGTATACTAGAAATAGAAAGTGGATAAACTAGCAAGCATACAGACAAAGCCACTAATATATTTCTGCAAAAACACAAAATATTTTTAGAAAAACGACATTTATCTCCTTTTTGCCTGTCATTTTCCCCCTCCCAATTCCCCCTAATTAGGCAGGGTTCTACAACCCCTTAAACAGCAGGTATTTACATAATATATGCACAATAAATTTATCTACTGAATGAATTTTACTAGCATTTGTCTTGTAAAGCAAAAACAACCTAATACAATAATTTAAACTTAACACGGAATGCACACATACCAAAATAGTTTAAGTATACCTTACTTATTAATTAAGCTCAATTTGGAAAATTCATCTTTTACTCTCACATCTATAATATAATGCACAATGGGTCTTTAGTCCGACCCATGTGCTTTGGTTCAACGATGATGAAAGGACTAAATTGTCCCTCTCTATAAGAGAGGAGGAGGTCCCATGTTGGGTGCGGAGCAACCGGTTGTTCCAACGGCACCCCCGCCTCCAGCTCCTCTTGCACCGCCCCTCCCTCCGCCGACCCTCCGCCGACCCACTCTCCATCTACTCCCAAATGCTCCGCCGCCACGTCCCTCCCGACTCCCACACCTTCTCTTCCTTGCTCAATACCGCCGCCACCGCCGCCAGGTTGCTCCACGCACACGCCCTCCTCCTCGGATTCCGGCCCGACCTCTTCGTGCAGACCGTCCTGCTCACCGCCTACTCCCGACGCGGCTCCGCCGACCACGCCCTGCGGGTGTTCGACGGAATGCCGTACAGGGACGTCTCCTGGACCGCCGCAGTCTCGGGCCTCGCCGCCCTCGGGCGCCCCGCGACGGCCCTGCGCGTCTTCGCCTCCATGAGGCCCCACGCTGCCCCGAACGCCGCCACCGTGATCTTTGCCGTGTCCGCCTCTGCCGGGCTCGGGTCCCTGACGCTGGCCCGGTGCCTGCACGCCTACGTCGAGAAGGCCGGGTTCGGAGGCCATGTCTCCGTCCGGAACTCCCTGGCGTTGGCCCGGTGCCTGCACGCCTATGTCGAGAAGGCCGGATTCGTGTCCGTGACATTATGGCACGGGTTATCCACTAGTAATGCTATAACTTGATAAAATAAAAATAAAAAAATAGCAATAATTGCACTAAACATGATTTCATAACTTATTTCCCACGTGCCCTGCACATACCCTAGGATATATATAGTTGTCTCAATTGAGAAAAAACTGTGGAGAACCATCTGAATGCTTTAGGCACGTGGAATGAAGAATAATCGATGTGTGGTTACAAGTAATAGAAAGTAAGAGAGCTAACAGAACTGGGGATGTTATGGTAACGAGTAACGACCTTTCCATTGTTGTATATATTAATGCACCACAATACTTTGTGATTACAGTTGGTGCTTTGCAAGTATGCTGGTTAGTTGCTATTTCCATAATAAGACAAAGATATTAGTCTTATTGTTTCTATTCTCTTAGTTAAGATGTACTTGGTGGTAAGGTTACAAAGGAGATAGGGCTATATAGAGCTGATGAAGAAAAGATTCAAGTAGCCAACCCCAAAGATTTGGGATAAAGTTTTTCTTTTTCTATCATTTACTTAACACAAAAAAGGTAAATAATACAGAAATGATTAATATTTACTCAATACCTCATAGGATTTTTACTCGCTTCCAAAGTCGTTGCCTCATTGCTTCCAGCAGCACAACCAAATACACGAAAAAGGTTGCTGTTGCCACACAAAGATATAATTAATATCAAAATAACAGATAGCTATACGATAAAACAAGATAACCCAATTAAGTACCTGTATGAACCAGTGGCCACACGCTGTCCATCGCCACTCAAACAACATTCAAATTTGTCGAAGATAGAGTCGTTTTCATATAAATCACATAGCTGCAAGAAATGAGAAATAGCATATACGGAAATTGTACTTGATCCGAAGTACCGTCATATTGGAATGAAAAATATTGTTGTAAAAAGTAATATTTACCTTAGGTCTTAAATATTCATGGACTTGGAATGTAGCAACTGGACCACTGTCCATGTTTATATCCCATAGCTGAAACCACAAGCGAAAGATAGATCAGAACAAGAGGGGGATATAAGAAGCAATGGACAATAAATTCTACTAGGTGCAATAGTTGAAAGTAAAAGCAGATGAAAGAGAGAATCTGCAAAAAATATATCAGCTCTTGGGAATCAGTCATTATGCAAACTACGGAAAACACTGTGTCGCATCTAAAATAGTGGGACATCAGCTGGCATTTTTACAAATTCAGAAATATAAAAAATGCCTGGACTTCCATATATGTTAGTGAATGGCAAAACAGATCTTAAGCAGACTTTCCTAGACTGTCTCAAAAAAAGAACAATATATGTTCCAAACATATACTGTATGCCTACAATTAACACATGTGCACAAAGATAATAATCAACGGCATTTAGAAGCGTTAACAGCTTAGCTCCATAGCTCAGGATGTGCTCCGCACTGGTCATGTAACCAGACATCGAGACAAATAAGCTAGAATTCATACTAAACAAACTTATGTTAAACACTTGAAATGACTACAATAAGCATTTACCTCATAATTCTGTAAGCAGCTACAGGTTTATATGAGAAGCTTAATTTGAAATACAAGGTTTGTACACCTCATAGGAAGATCAATTACATAGCATCATGTGATAATCTGAATGACGGAATTCCACAATTTTGCAAAATGCAGCCATACGAAATGAAATCCAGTGTACCATAGATATTCTGCACCAATATATAGGAAACTCTGATGAATATTTGAAATGAAAGTTATATCAATCTCCAAGGGGGTCCTGATATAGTTCATTCAGCAGATAACTCACAAATAGTAATCACAGCCCAGAGGGTTGGATGAACTTTCTTGATATGCCTAGGACTTTGATGAAGCATCTAGATAGAACAATGGGTAATGAAATACACGCCAATCTAATGTAATGTCTATATAGAAATAATAAGCGAACAGGAGTAACACCTGCACTAGGCCCACCCTCAAACTGTAAGTTGCAGTATGGTACATACAACTGCCATTGTCACGAAGGCTCAAAAGTTCTATACTATGTAGGCATGGTTCTGGACACCATTAGGTTCACATTGACCAAGTTAGCACTAGTCTTCAAACAGGACTCATAAACTGAGAACTACAATAAAGTTCACGCATATTATGGCACTCGTAGAAATCTGAACTTTTGAACAACAGATTAGGTAAATCATACATGTTAAGAAAACAAAAAAAAATCAAAAGAAACACACCATGACACCAACTAATGAAAACTAGCAACAAATGAATCAAGGTATACAGATAAGATAAGGAACCCAATCTTCAAAGTAAACATAACTCATCTCCTGTGTTAACGTAATCTTTTGAAGGAAAAAAAATTGTACTTAAACCGTCGTGTGAAACTAATAAAGGTATCTACATGCTGATACCCGATAAAACCAACATTTATGATGGAAACGTTTGACATGGTATCAAAGCATAGAATCCTATAACATAGTCGTAATACTTGAATAATTACTAAAGTATTTTCCAACATATCTCGTCACCAAAGAAATATTGCATGTGCTTCCTCTTATCCATAATTAATAATTCTGACAAATAAGAAATAATGTATGTATCCCGAATATACATTATTTTACACATTTAATTAAATAGTTCACTATTTAACTTGGTCGTAAGTGGTCACATACTTTATCAGTGTGAAATATGAGTTATAATCCATCTTATATCTATATGCCTACGCCTATTGCTGGAGAAAGTCGTGAAAATTTAGATTCAAAGCCAATTTTAGTCGTGCAAGGTCCAAAAGCATCAAGTTCAGTTTGCAATTTAGTAATGATTTAACTATATAAGCTGCATTATATGTTTGGCAGAATACAACACTCCTGTCATAAGTCATAAAATTTTCCCTCATTACATTTTGTATTTCTAGAAATATGTCCACTCCTTTGTTGCATGATCTTAAATTTCACAACCAGTAGGGTAAGTTATCCTACCTCAAGTGGCTAATAAGTTCAAGGAAAGCCATACTTGTCAAAGTTTACTTGATCAAGAAGTTGACACCAAAGGAGAGGTGGTAACCAAGTTGACAGCAATAATATAATATGGTCATCATTTTCATAGAACCTCGTCATAGGGTTATGCGTCATACTTTACCTCTTTATATGAGAAAAGAAAGACACAAGATGATAATGTTATTAACATAGCCAGGTGTCCATAAAAGTAGCAATGAGTCGTCGCAGCTCCTCCATCCAAGATAAACATTGCTATACGACATTAATATGGTTAACGAAACGAGAGTCACGAGACAAAATTTCATGCACAGCCTTCCAGAAATAGATCGACATGACAATATGAAGAATGCCAAACTTAACTAATTCAATTGTTCAGTTCATGATTTAGATAACCGAATAACATTTACCAGCGTCTACATTTGTGTTATCAGTTTATCTTAGTAAAAACAAACTAGCCCTGTTAGAAGCTGTGATACAGTTGCCATTTAGATCGACGAAAACAGAAAACAAAATACTAAAGAAAAACACATCAAAGAAAAGGAGAACAGGACAATATCAACAAAGTTGTTCCTTCAGAATTGTTACTTTCTTCCTCATGCTAATGTATTTGTATAGGATTACTCTGTTAAATCATTAATTTTCAAGTAGAGATCTCCATCTTATGGAGGGATCTCTATCTTATGGACTTACAAGAAGCATGAACAATGAAACAATTCATGTTTCATTTCTGAGGACTATAGTGCCATGATACATCATGCTTCGACAAGCAGAATGGAGTGATTACATGTCAAGAACTTTTATATTGACTATTCTTTACCACAAATAAAATATATCTAAAATATATATAACTCAGAATTAAAATGTGAGTGTGATTGGAGAAGGAGAGGGAAGAAGAGGGGGGGGGGGGGGGGGGGGGGGGGGGTGGGGGGGGGACTATGGATTTAACAAACAAATCAAACGGCCAGAATTCATCTGGTCTAACACAAATGGAAGCTTTTTCATGATACAGATACTAGCATTTTGTATGAATGTGCTATTACCAACCAGGAAATAGAAGAGAGGTGTGATTTGAACTTGATTATATTGCACATATGAAATATATATAAAAGATATTACACGTATATAGTGAATATTATTCTCAAACTACCACTTCCATATCAGGTATATCAAGTTTATACTGTTAAAATGTATTAGGAAATACTATAGTGAAAAGCATAGTTCAACAGAGAAATCCCATAACTCCAATTGCAGTTTTGAATTTAATGCGAACAGAATTTGATAAGGCAATATTATCCAATACTTCTTAGTTCTTATACTACTCAGAGTCTTAGAACTATAAACAATCCAAAGGGCAAACTTGATAGAAGGCTTAAAGCAGTGACCTTAAGAGTCATATAATCGCGACTGAGAATGTGCCTTCCATCCTTTCCAAATTTAATATCTGAAATTGATGCGATAATCTCAGTAAAGAAGGACCTAGAACCTGGTGCCTCATGCTCCTCAAACCTGTGGGAACATACTATTAGTTTGGCAAGAACAGATATGCAAATGCATGAGGATTGGATAGAAGTCAGCCAATCTGTCATACAGATTTAATTCCCATCCACAATCTGTATAATATAGGCTACTTGAGTTTATAAAACATCTCCTGTAAAAGGTAATATAAAAAATAAGTGACTAATTACTTACAACTTGGAATGGTTATCGCACAAAGCTGATTGCCGCAAATCAATAAGCCGTATTGAGCCCTTGGAGCTACTATATGCTAATGTGTTACAATGAGTAGGATGGAATTCAGCCGATGTTATCACCTCTGCGTGCGTGTAACAGAAAAATAAAACTCATTATAGAATTTCATTAAATCACACCAGAAAACCAGCATTCAAACTATAAAACTATTAATCTATCACAATAATACCATCAGACAGAGAGACATGAGAGAAGGGAAGAAACCAATAACCAGCTGGAACATAGTAGATTATGGTAGATTACAAGTCCATGAGGTTTCACCAAAACACCACTAACACGCTAGAGGTCTGAAGCACAAAACTACTCCCACCGCCCCTTAGGACGAAAATGAGTTCTAGGTAAATCCTTGATGTGGTTATGCGTTGATTGTTGCATCACACACAAGTGTTAGTCTTCAATTATGATTGTTGCATCACACACAAGACAATTCCTGGCATCATTCATCTAGACAGTAGATCATACAATAACCATTTACCCAACTACCACCATGCCCAATGGTGAATGACCACTATAAGGAATAAGAATTACCCTACAAGCCAGTTGAGGAATAAGAGTTTGAACATAATATATTAAGAAGCACTCACATCACTTCCCAACAGAAATATGATACTCCGTTTAAAATTCATCTCCAGATCGATCAGGTCAAACGGACGACCAAAGCATAAACCTTCGTTTCATTAGTAGAGTAGCTCAGAGAATCCTCCATGAACCTTGTCAGCCTCAGTATTGTAATAGATATTTGCATACATTGACCTTTGATCATTTGTCCTTAAAAGACACTTTCTTCAAAGATGTTAGTAGGACAAAGAAAAATAAATTGATCTCCACCTAGCAACTTCTATTACTTCGGGGCTCTTACTCCGTAGTTAGCATAATACTGGTCGTGAAGTCAACTCTAACTACTTACTCAATTTGTAGCCGCATGAATGGTAGAAAGAATAGCAAATAGCAAATAATCCCACAAGTAAGATGACACAGAATAAGAACTATTGGGAACCTAGATGGACTATGATGCAGATCATCAAGCAAGCAAGCAGATGCGAGACCCTAAACAACATGTTCTCTACGTATGAAACTAACCTGAGACACAAAGATAATCAAGTACATATGCAGTCCTACTATGATGAAGTTATGGCATTTAATCATGGTTACCTGGAACCTGTGAACGTTCCAAACGAAATCGTGAATGCAGTACAGGGGGTCCAGATATGCAGAACGCTGTGGTAGGCTTTATATGTATCCAGAAGGTGGACGCTTTTAATATAGTATATAATGTATATTTATGAGTCACAAGTTCCAAATAATCGTATCAGTAATGTCTTTTCAGAAAGAAGTAGCAAGTCTTACACTCTAAAATTTTTTAACGAAAAATAACAAAAAAAAATCTTCACTTTTGTTTTGAGGACTTAATAATATGATAAAGTAAGTCATTTAAGAATATATATATATATATATATATATATATGACTAAATATAAAGTAATGAAAGTAGTTGCCTTAAATATGTCATGAGAAATCTCAAAACAAAAGCATAAATACATGGAGCTATATAAACCGAGTGCATAAACAAGGTATGAGCACTTGAAAGACTTAAGGAAAAACTGGAATACAAGACTGGAAAAATGTGAACCCCAAGGTACCAAAGTTTGCAATCGTAGTGTAGAGTCCATACAGTCTGAAGTGATGCAAATAAGTTAGTGGTTCTAAAACCGGTCATAGCTGTTCCAAGCCCAGAAGAATAGCACAGTAAACCAGTGACAAGTCTAGACACCAAGTTGCCTTGTTAAATAAATAAGAGTACCTATATGTGCAACCCAAGTAGATAGGAAAAGGTTGAAGGGTTGCAATATGGTTACATCGAGTGCTCTTATGTGTACATTTACCGTTTAACGTAGATTTCAAATATACAAGGTACAACAAACAATCAAGGTGTTAAACAAATTGCAACTTAAAGAAAGGTTAAACAGATTAAACCTAATTGTACAAGTTTCATACAGAATCCCAGAGTCTGTATAAGTCATTTGGTATCCAGTTCATGGCTTTCCCCTAACTAAAGGACTCACTTACCATCCTCTGTTAAAGGGCTACTAAGCTCCGCACGTGTTCTGCCTAGCAGTGTGTACAACCTTGTACATTCCATAGGTGGAAGCGTCCTTGTCAACAACTAACCTGTAACCCAAACTTTATGCCAAATACAAGGTAATAGATAACACAACTAGGGATTGCTTGTCGACTTATACAAAATAAGTACTGAAAACAATGGTGCAAAATAATTAATTGAAAAAAAGAACTGAACGGGCATTTAGAGAATTTTAAAAACCTAGACTATTATAACAATGTACTCTCAAAAGAATCATAAAAATGATATTTATGATTAAAATTCACAAATCAGTGACCAAATCCACTACCAGTTAGATCCTCCATGTTTGCAGGCTTCACGTCAACAATGTTGAAACTCTGGTTGCTAATTTCCAAATTCCAGAGATTGATTCGCAGATCGTCAGCCGATATAAAAGTCTCGCCATCGCTAGCAAAACAACAATCAAAGCACTATTAGCCCTTGATTATTAAATAGGTACGCATAAAGGATCACTAACAGACCCAAACAGATAAAGAAAGCATGTATGATGAACCTTGAAGGCTCATTTTGCCAAAAATTATAACAATATATACTATCTATATACAACAACAATAAAGCCTTTTTCCCAAATTTCTGGGGTCGGCTATTTGAATCCTCTTCTTACTCTTCCATTTGGCTCTGTTAAGGACCATGTCTTATGTAACACTAACCAAATCCATATACTCTTTAACACTTAAAACCATGTTCGCCTAGTCCTACCTCTAGTCTAGTGGCTCCATTTACTATATTATCACTCCTCACGCAGCGTCTATTGGTCTGCGTTGTACTCATCTCGTCCTCGATTGGCGAAACCTCTAACTGTCCACAGATACACTCCTTTCTTATCCTAATGCATTATCACTCATCCATCTTAGTTTTCTTATTTTGTCTATGCTAACTTTCTTGACATGTTTTTTTAATTATCCAACACTCTAATCCATAAAGCATGGTTGGTCTTCTAGCAGTCTTGTAAAAAAAAATTTCAACTTCGGTGATAGCTTGCTATCACAAAGTACACCACAAACACTCTATTTCAACCACTGTGTTTTAATTCTATACATGACATCCTTCTCAGTATCTCCATCATAATGAACGATTCGTCCTAAATACCCAAAAACTATCACTCTTAGGTATCTATTGTCCATCTATATGGACTCCTTTCTCATTTCTCTTTGGCTTTGGGTTGAAATTACATTTAATATACTCTCTTTTCGAGATCCCTTAGATTCTAAAGTCTCTCTCGCACTTCTATTTTAAAATATAACTCTTCTCTACTCTCATCAAACAACACAATATCATCAACAAACATATACTATTTATATAATACACAAATATATTTTGTCAGGCATAACAAACCAATCAGAAAATAATGATAATGCAGAGCACAATCAAATATAAACCAGGAACTTTTGAAAGGTAAATATGAACAGGAAAGGTGGGGATATAGAGTGGTGGCCTAAATAAGTTATAATTACTATGAAATACATAAATCCAAAGAAAAGAGTGAAAATGGACAGGGAAGAAAAGATAAAACAAGATAATTTAGGTCCATATGCAAAAGGCCAACTGCAAGGGACAGCAACATTCTCGTTGCAGAATTAAGCCATAATGAACTATTTCTATGCTGAAACCTTCTGCTTCCATAACTGTGGCATTTGGAAAAAGAGAATGTACATTTCCAGGATTCTCACAAAAACTGTATACCAGATAGCTCTACAAAGTTTCAGATAACCTTTCTGAGAAGACACCATTGCAGATCAAAGTCAAGTAACAAATATAATATTTAGCCATAACTCATCTCCTACATGACACACAGTTCATCCATCCATCCTTCTAAGTTGTGGCTCTAAATAACTAGGAATGTCATCCAAAGAAAGTACTCGCATACTATCAGATGCAAACTATTCAAGGCTCCAAAAGCAGGATGACACAGTACCATCGCCACTGCATAGTTTAGCATCCTCCTATTCCAATTAATCTAAGTCCCTGATGTAAGAAAAGTGGTTGCCTACCTATTTTTCAGAATGGGTCAACAAACCACAGTGAGCATAAACTAAAAAAAAGAATGCAATCATTTTGATTCCAGAAAATGAAGTTAATAATGCCATTACTGTGAGTGAATATGACTCACTAGAGATATTGGTAAAGAAAAAATTCAAACATAGAGCCTATGTACACTGCAGATGCCCATTAGCAAACCACTACTATCCCCACACCCAAGGGGCATTCAACTATAATATCCTCAATATTTACCAGAAGCGACCATAAGGTTTAGTTTGGAAGACAGCAAGGCACCCTTCCCTTCTTGACCCTTGATTACTTCTAAATCAAGTTGAAGTCCGCTAGTTCTCGTAACTCAGTTCTTTTCAAGAAGACAAACCCTTTCAGATACTTTAACAACAGCGTAAACCAATTTCTCTCTGTAATTGGTTTAGTAGTTGTATGAGCTGTCAAAAGCACCTCGGCACGACCATTCCATAGAGGTTTCACTTATACATCACCTACATATTTGACCTTTTAGGAAATATAAATGTGGGAAGTGTTATGGAAATACATATAGTCATCCCAAATGTGTTTATAATGTTATTATAAGAATAAAGAGAATACTTCAAGCGTATTCAAAAACATCAGGGTTGTTCCATTATTCAGTTAAAGTGAATTACGGAAGCAACACAATTAAATTCTGCCTATTTGGTTCTCCTTTGATCGGATTAAGTTTGCTGCCTTGGGGTTAGTTTTCAGTTGCTTAGTTCAGTTATGGAACAAAAAAAACCAAAACTGAAGCAACCAGATAAACCAAGTCAAAAAAAACCCTACCAAGGTTACCTAAAATGTCGAAAGTTATATACGGGCAACGAAAACAGGAGGACAGTGTGCCACTTGGTAAGGAATAGGCAACGGTAAGGATAGGCTTCTTCCGAATGCTTAGGTGGGAAGAAGCACATTACTTCAAAACCTTGAAGGCTTGAACATGTTTTTGGGACAAGTATATTATATATAGTTTCTCGTAACTCTAATCAGTCACCAATTATCTTGTAACTAAAAGTACTAATACTTCATTAAAAAACAAGTCTTTAATAATAGACAAGTTTTCACCAAGAAAAAAATATATAAAAAAGCAAATAAACATGAAAACAGTTGGCCAACTTGAAAACAAAAATTGTAGAAACTAAGCTAATCTTTTTGCTGCAATTTCCAAGGTTCGGGTTTGGAATTTTGAAACACTACAGTTACCATTACCAAACAGAAAAGTTCCAGGACTCGGAAAGAAAGTTCCGGAATGCAAGTCGCAGGTCATTGAGCAATTTATGGAACTCTCAACGTACCCCTACACTTTGGTTTTATTGCAACTCTTCCCTTACCTATAAAGTAACACGTAGCACTAAACCTGGTTGATACAAACCCATTCTTCCAGCAGGACTAAATGAAGCCAAGGCACAGTTCACAGTTAGTTAGGCTGTTAATACAATTCTGTTACACATTCTTGTAAGGAAGCAGTATAAGTAAGAAGAGAGAGAGAGAGAGAGAGAAAGGGGGGGATGTGAATGTAATCTTGTTTTCCTACTTTTTAGATTTCTATTGTACTCTTTCATTTTCCGTTGTGATTCTTTTCTTGAATCAATGAAGAAAATCCTAGTTCTTCTCTCTTTTCCAAATTGAAGTTGTACATCCGTGCCTTCAATGACAAATTATGATAGATTTCCCCCAATCTTGAGCCAATGGGAAAAAGGGATCTATCAATTTGGTATCAGAGCTCATATTGAAGCCGGTGGAGAGCAAAGCCGCCATGGCTCCAGGTGTGAATTCCAAAGGGATCAACACCAATTGGATGCAAACGGAAGGATGCTAGCATTGGAAGGTACAATCCATCACTTGAACCACAAATTTGATTGATTAGTAGAGGAGTTGGCTAGATCAAGAAGAGGGTTTGAATTGCCCCATTATGCTCCGGCCATGGTTGTTCCTCCTTTACCATATATTCCCTCCATCCAACCCAATCACGTATGTCACAACCAAATTTACAATCATTTGGTTTAAATATCATGGAAATGACCTCTCAAATCCAACCGGACAACCTCCACCACCACCACTACCTACAACATCAACAATCCAATTTCATCCTTAGTTTGTATCACCCATGGTGTTATCATCACTTGCTACACTCAATTTTCCACAACCTCCACCACCACCACTACCTACAACATCACAAATCCCATTTCATCCTTAGTTTGTATCACCCATGGTGTCATCATCACTTGATACACTCAATTTTCCACAAATTGGATCAAACCATATGGGAATGAGTTCATCCATGTCCCAGTTTGATCAAACATCACCGGGACCTTACCAAACTCATTTACAGTGCATACCTAGTGTTCTTGGAATGCCTCCACCCATGACTGCATGTGGGCAGCCACCACATTCATTTTCAACCCTCACCAAGCTCCACATCAAAACTCACAACAAAACCCTTATCCTCCGTCAATAGGTTTCCAAAACCTCAATTCTTTCTATAAGTCCTACTACTCTCAAATTGGGATAGAGGCGAGCTTTAGCCCTCAAGATTCATGAAAAATGGATGAGATTAACATAGAAAGGGAGTTTCAATAACAAAGTCAAGGTTGGACAAAAAATTGGTCTCCAAATCCGGCATGGAAAAATCTATCTTGGGGACAACATTGGAATCTCAGTACTATTATGGATGTATGGGAAAGACATGATGAAAGTAAAACTTGATTTTCTATTCCTCACGAAGCACATCATGGATTGGACCGAGGAGTTATTGAAGCAACATTTATTGAAGATAAAAATGTCGCATATGTAGCAGAACAAGAAAATTGTGACAATTGCTCATGACTGATGTTCAAATGACATTAGTTACTGACACGAGTATTCAAAGTGCCTCATGTGATGAAAATGTACACAGTAGTGTCCTAAATGGAATTAATTGTGTTGACGTTGATAAAATGGGAGGGGAGATTGATAAGGCTCCTAAAGCTTTAATGTTAGAGCAGTGTACAACAGAGATAAAAGTTGCATAAAATCAGGTTCTGGACAAGAAGTAAGAAAATATCTTTCAAGAATCAAAAGAGTTTTCATTTTCCTGTGGGTATGATCATGGAATCTCCCTAACAGATGGATCAAATCTAGACTGCATGTGGCTTTACAAACAGTCAAGTCACCATAAGAATGTACTAGAGAAGTTGGTGATAACAAAAAACCATATGGGATCCCGGGATCCAAATTATTCCTTCTTTGACCTTAGGACAAGGTCAAATTAAGGGGAGAGTATTGATACAAACCCATTCTTCCAGCAGACCTAACTGAAGCCAAGAAACAGTTTGCAGTTATTAGGCAGTTAGTACAATTTTGTTACACATTCTTGTAAGGAGTAGTATAAGGCCATCTCCAATGGGAATTTCTAAAATTGGGTTTCTATCCTACTTGGCATGGTACTTTAAGCAAATTTCATCCTAATTGTTAGTTTATATAGAAATTACACAAACAAAAAAAGCCTCCAATGGTTCTCCATTTATATCCTATGTGGCAACAAATGAAAGGATCACTTTAATGTTGTGGGGCCCAATATTAATTGGTATGAGAGATGAAGAGTTTCTATGAGAGTTTCTACATGTAGAAACCATCATAGAAACTTTCCGTCCTACATCAATGCCACCTAGGATAGAAATTGGGATATAAATCTCCATTGGAGGGTTTTTTTCCCTAAAGTTGGTTTCTACCATAGAAATAGGGGAGATAAAAAATCCCATTGGAGATGGCCTAAGTAAGGAGACAGAGAGAAAGATGAGAGGTACGTGAATGTAATATTGTTTTCCTATTTTTTTACGTTTCTTTTGTACTCTTTCATTTTCCTTTGTAATTTGTTTCTTGAATCAATGAAGAAAACCCTAGTTCTTCTCTCTTTTCCAAATTGAAACTGTACATCCGTGCCTTCAGTAGCAAATTATGATATATTTTCCCCAATCTCGAGCCAATGGGGAAAGGTCGTGCCTTCAATAGCAAATTACGATATATTTTCCCCAATCTCGAGCCAACGGGGAAAGGGATCTATCACTAGTCTCTTTCTCCATCTTCCCAAAACTTCTTTCTTAAGGGGCCGTTTGGATGAAGGTTTGTATTCCTAGGAATCAACTTCCCATTCCTTTTCCATGGGAAAGGAATTCAACATTCCTATACACATGTTTGGTTAGGTTGAAAATATGTAGTCCGAAAAAATCAATTTTTTCATTCCCATGTTTGGTTCAAACGGGAATAGAAATCTTAGTTTGTTTAGTTTTCCATAAATACCCTTTCATTAATTTCATTATGTTCTAAATTCAATTGGTGTCACATTTAGGGTATTATCGTACAAAAAAATGTAACTAATGCACCAACAACATTCCGAAGAAAGCAAAAAATATTCAGGAAAGGGGGGGGGGGGGGGCTTGGGTTTTACTTTCCTACATATGTAGGAATATGAAACCCCCCATATTCCCTCCCAATTCTCAATCCCACACTTACCAAACATGGGTGAGGAAACCAAAACCCATTCTAAAGCCTCTAAAACTTGAACCAAACACCCTCTAAATGGCACTGTAGGAAAATGAGGAGGGACCAAGAACTGTTGGTGGAAAAGAAAAGGCAAAGACAGCAAGGTCTTCGCCGGCTGCAGCAGATCTCAATTGGAGCACATCACACACATCAGGAATATCACCAGTCTTAACGGCAATGTCCAATCTAACAGTTCTTGGTCCCCCCTCATTTTCCTAAAAAGCTATCTATCTATCTAACAATTCTTGCAAATGTCCAATCTAACAGTTCTTGCAAATCCCATTTTGGAACCAAAATGGGATATCTACTATCTATATATATGAGGTTAAGGCTACATACATCTTGACCCTCCCCAGACTCTGCATAAGCGAAACCCTCTTGCCCTGGGATGCCCTTCTTAATCCAAGAAGCTTTTACATTCTTACAAAAGAACTCAGAATTATGAACCAACACCTACATGTAACAGCAACTATTTTAACTTACACAAGCTAAAAATCTATTTTCCTCCAAAAGTCAACAGGAAAAGGAAGTCAAACAGTAAGTCTACCAGGTCAATTCCCATGTTTCTTCAGATGAATGTATATAGTTGTAATTTAAAGTACAAGACATTACTCATCTTTAAATACATAGCAAAAACAATGTTAAAAAAGTGGGGTTAAGTCAACTAGTAATAAAATAATAGTCAGTACACCAATAAATTTCACTCGATCCACCGGAGAAAAAATAGAGAAAGATTACATGAAATTCAAATCAGGAGGATCCAGACATCTCACATACATAAAAGCAGGCAGACACCCACGCCACAAACAAACAAACATGTAAAGATACCAAATTCTGCGCCTTGTACACAATAATTATAAAATATCAATTAGAATACTACATAAAGCTAAAGTGCTTGAATGAACCTGTTATTTGAAATAGAATTGATGTGGTAGTCATGAGCATGAGCATATATTCTACGACATCTAGCAAGAAGGCTCGTCTCTTGACTTGCTACCTGAAAAAGAAAGAGAAGGCATGCAACAAGTATCAGCAAACCCGTTTGAGGTTGGTGAACAGAAGATTCCATAAAAGAGTATGCTTCAATAGTTCCAATAGTCCACGAAACACAGAGTGATGTACAGCTGCATGTCATATGCCCGTCCATACTAAGAAGAGTAAGAAAACCTCTAGCACATGCAATAAAAATAAAGGCACTGATAACATGTGTGCACCATGCTTCTTAACCTCTTCAATTACATATTGCACATCATTTGCTTTTAAGATGCGTCTCACATGATGAATACATTCTTAAGAAAACCCAAGTAAATAAACCACAGGAAAACAAAGTGAGAAGATGCATGTTCTCTCGCTCTGCATGTAAAATATGTGTCTGAACTTGAGACATATATCTTATGCATGACATATATTCACTATATTGGGGTGAGTACAACTACCACGGGTAAATGCAGAGAAGGAAATCCTTCAGGAGGAAATGTTAAGTTGTTGCTCAAAGAATTGTTTGGTTTTTCTGAAGATCCGCCGTTTGGAAGATATACTCCAGGACTAGATGTACTTGGGCTAGCAATGCTACCATTTCCTGCACCTTGCAAAGGACCAACATTCACCTCAGAAACTCTCTTCACTTTCTTCTCTAACACCTGTAAAGGGCATCAAAAGATGAAACGGCCCATAACTGCCAGAGGGTAGCATGAAGATAATTGATAGACGTAAAATTAACTGCATTCTCCTAGTAATTCTAAGAAAATTCAACAGATCAATGACAGAATATAGACAGTTATGTTTCATATATAACTGACAGATGCAGACATGCAGACAGAGAGAGAGAGAGAGAGAGAGAGTGTAATGCATATAGTTCGTATTACGTATTTGAAATGCGTGTACGTATTTTATCTTGTATTGCATGATTCCTTGCTTGGCTTATCTTGGCATTACATGGCTTGGTCTATTTTGGGTTGGTTCGGCTAGGCTTGGGTTGTCTTGGCTCATCATGAACCAAGGGGTGAACCCTTACCTACCACCACCATCATCCTTTATTAACCCATTCCCCATTTTCTCTCTTCATTTACTTTCTTCTCTCCCCATTACTTCTTCAACCACCAGGAGAGAGAAAGAGCGCTTAGGCAAGTGTAGCTTGTTTCATGGAGGAACTTCGTTTTTATTGTTTCATTCTCTTCCTCTCGAAATTCTAACACACTTTAGTACTTAGCATTTCTAATTTCCATGGCTCAATTTGTGTAGATCTAAGTTTATAGTATTTTCGAATTTCTTGGGTTTTGATCTAATTAACATTGTTATTTCCAAGTTTTGATGGTTCCATGTTGTAGAGAATTTCGTTCTACCCCATTTTGACCTATGGAAGTCCTGATTTTGACTTTAAATGAAGGATTAATGGAGCCTTGAAGCCATGGTTTCCATGGTTCTCCTTCTCGGATCTTTGGAGAAGGAGAACAGCTTTATGCGGCAACTCATGCGGCCAGCTTTTGCGGCAACTCATGCGGCCAGCTTTATGCGACAACTCATGCGGCCAGCTTTTGCGACAACTCATGCGGCCAGCTTTTTGCGGCAACCCTCATGCGGCCAGTCTTTTGCGGCAACCCTCATGGTAGGGTTATATTTGGAACACGACATGATAATGTAGGGATAGAACATGATAGTGGTCCGTCGTGGCGCACTCTTGATAAGTAACCTACATGATAACCTTGATATGCTGTTGCGACAGTTAGCATGTCATGACAAGTATGTATGACCTGAACACCGTGGGCTATTGTATTTGTACAAAACCAGTACTGTCTTGCATCATGTCTAGGATAGGGATTCCTGAGTACCACGGTCAGGGATACCTACAGTAATTGACTAAGGCTAATAAACTAGAATAATTCAGTAGACATGAAGAAATTTTCAGCTACAGACAATCCCGTTATCTGGGCGCATTAAGTGGACTTGTAGCCTACCGACGAGTAGGACACATTTCCACACAGTCACGTGTTGCATTCTTCATAAACGGACATTCGACCTGGATAACCGGATGGTCTGCAGGACTTGTGGCTGTTGGGATAATCTCATTGCATCTTGCTAGTAACTAGGCCTGTGATAACCCTAGTTAGTTAAAGTATCAAGCCGTACTCTTGATTGGCCGTGATTGATTGGATGGAGTTTATTCCAGCTTAGTCTTATTCTGATCATGTGCAAGATTGTGACATGACATGATTTTGATGCTTGCCTTAACAATAACGATCGGGGATCCAGTTCTGCTCAGGCGAAGGGTTACAACCCTGGTCCTTGTTTGGATTAAGGGTTGTAACCTGGCTCTCGGAGCAGTTCTGTGTCCTTTCTTCGTTTATTGTCTTATTGCAACCCCATGCCATGTTCGTCATGTTTTACCTTACCTCAATACCATGATTATTTATACTGGCCTTAGCAATAAAGATCAGGGTCCAGTTCTGTTCAGGCGAAGGGTTACAACCCTGGTCCTTGTTTGGTTTAAGGGTTGTAACCTGGCTCCCGGAGCGTTCTGTGTCCTCTCTTCGTTTTATTGTCTTCACTGTACCAATAGTATTGAGACGGGTTTCTATTCAGGTGAAGGGTTACAACCCCGGTCCTTGTTTGGTTTAAGGGTTGTGACCTGGCTACTTGAATAGTTTTCTCGTACTCAGTTTACTGTTGTTATCTCTATTATTATCAGTTCTTTATTATATCTTTAATATTCTATTGTGATATGCTGGTTTTAGTTCCTAAGTGAAGCCTCCTTTGTGGCACTTGCTCTTTCTGGGGTCTAACCCAGCTGGTTTTGTATGACCAGATATCGGAGCAGCACCAGAGGATCTATCTGTCTTCCAGCCAGATGGTGACCACCAGGCGTAACCCTGACAACGAGTGGGTTTCTTTTTGTCCTCCCACTTATTTGTAAAATTATTCTTTTGAGGCGTTTAGCCGCGAGCACGTGTTAGCTCGTATTGCACCTTTATTACTGTCTGCCTACGGGGTGTAACATGTTGGCAAATCCTAGGGTTGATCATGTATGACTGAAACTCTTGCTAGTCCTGACATTTTGTACGACTAGCATGATCATCCGATATGATAATGTATGGGACGCCTTGCTATTATATATGGTGCTCTGACATCTTGTAACTATTATTGCTTGCTTGAGATTGAGACAATAGGCTTGTTCATGACCATAGGAGACTGTTGGCTTGTAGTTAAACCCTCATGTATCTAGAGGACCGTGACCATATAGCGAGGGGGTTGCACTTCAATATACGTAGCTGGCTATGTACGCCCCCGCTCTCCAGTATTCTGGTTCTGGGACGTTACATGGTTTAAGTGGTGGCCCATGCAGGTCTTGTAAATCAAGATATATGAGGGTTTACCGAATAGATGTCTCAATCAGTATTCGCCTTGATCTCTGCTCGTATCTTCAAATCCCTGAGAATCTTGACCTGATCACATGCTTGTATCGTTGATCTGTCCTGGTCCTTCCTTATTGTTTCCTATGTCGTCTTCTTCAGCGGCATTGATCCTGGACCTGCCGATCAGCAAGGCGGAGCACCTCCCGTGGACCAGCCGCAACCTGGAGATCAAGCCCAGCATTCAGAGTAGCCTCCAGAGTCGTGCCTACCGGAGGAGAACCACCAATTCAGCCCTCCAGCCTGCAGAGCCTGATGATGGCACTTTGGTGGGTCTCATCAGGTCCCTATTAGCTTCCCAGGATCGTCGCAGAGATGCCTTGCACCAGGCGGTGGCAGATGCTTTGACCAGAGGGGTCATCAGGGTAACAGCGCGGCCAACAGCTTCAAGCGCTTGAACCCTCCCTTTTTTCGCGGGTGAAGATGCGATCGCTGCAGATGCTTGGCTTCAGGGCACAGAGGTGATTCTAGAAGCAGTCATGACTCAGAGAACGAGAAGGTGGCCGTAGTGCGCCTGCAGTTACTAGATCTTCCCCAGCTGGTGGGCAGCGCAGGCCGATGGATTAGTGGCCCCTATTTCATAGGCAGTATTCAGGAAGAGATTCCAGACCAAGTATTTTGATGCTGTAGCTCGTACGATCTACAGACGAGGTTCACCAATCTGAAGCAGATGGGCAGGACGGTCGACGGATATGCGACCGAGTTTTCCAGGCTTAGTCGGTTTGCTCCCACCCTGGTAGCAACCGAGTTCGATAGAGCCCAGCGATTCCAGCAAGGGCTCCACCTGGAGATTTGTTGCAGTTGAGCAGTTTGAGCATCAGACTTTTGAGCAGTATTGAGCAGCTCGGAGGCACGAGTATACCTCCCAGAGGATCGTGGATAGGACCGGAGGTCAGAAGCGATCCCACAGCAGATGAATCAGTCTTCAGCACCAGCCCCGCAGCCAGGACTTTGACCATTGGAGCTCCGAGGCGGGCGGCCTCAGTGACGTCGGTTCAGCATCCACCCCGACGCACCCTCAGCAGCAGAAGCAAGCAGTCTTCCGCAGTGGAATGTTCACACTGCCGGAAGCCAGGGCATGTGGTATCAGAGTGCCGCAGAGCATAGGGTTTGTGCTTGGTTTGTGGTACCCCCAGACCACAGGTTTGGGAACTGCCCGAACAGGGAGAGTTCATCGCCTTCTCTAGTCCTTCAGTTAGAGGACCAGCACCAGTCCAGCAGCAGCAGCTGCTGCAGTACCCGTTCCCGAGGCCATTGTCGACGCAGGCCCAGGCATTCCAGCACAGAGACCGCAGCAGTATGCCCAAGCCCATGCCTGATCCAGAGCAGCAGAGAAATTTTCAGCAGAGGGACCCGCACCCAAGGACATGGTCAATGTTGGCTTTGACCATGGAAGAAGAAGGAATAGCACCAGTGAGTAGTGGCAGGTTACTATTCCGTTAACACCTTTTCAGCTTCAGTATTATTTGATTCTGGTGCCTCGCATTCATTTAGTCTGCACGATTTGCGCACGGATAGGACTGGAGCCCGAGTCATTATCAGTAAGGCTCAATAT
>JANAVB010028372.1:0-15000 GCA_029216955.1 Iris pallida
TTCAGGTACGCTTTCGTATTTAATTATGTTCTTCATCTCATGAATCGACAGTATCCAATAAATTTCTAACAGGACTGAGAATCCGACCACTTTTATAGAAGTTATTTGGTGATGGTTACCACGTGGTAGTGATGAGCACGTCCAATATATAATAGATGAAATATTTTGCTATCATTTATAATTATATCTGAGTGATATTTACAAAAATTATTATTATGTATTATTGTATCATTTGATGGGCTTATAATTCACCACACTCATGTGATGAGCCTGAATAATTTTTCCACTTTCATGGCATTCGAACTTCGCTCACATCGACTTTAGTTTTTCTTTTTTTTACATGATATCACTACTCCTTGTTAAAATGTGAAAAGCATAGGCTCCCATGATCCAAAACTACAATTGTGTTTCTAAGTCATATTTATGGAGTTCATTTTTGTTCACCCACCAAAATTTGGATGATGTTCATCGTTCCACTCAATGGTTGCCATGTGCTAAATTAAAAAAAATTATTTTTAATTAATTTCTCCCACCTCATAATAATGGAAAAAAGTAGTTTTATGTTGACACGTGACAATCATTGAATATAATGGTGAACATCACCCAAATTTTGGTGGATGCAAAAAATTACTCTTTTTTTTTTTTGCTTGAGATGTTGGCTCATCATATTGGAGTTTAAGTAAAACATATAAAGATAGTTATACACACTTCCACAAATTGGAATTTAAATGTCCAAATTGGAGAAAGGTGATTCATATTGCCAATAGTCTTGACACAACACAAAATCACCGACTGCTGGAGCCAATGATCCAAGGCAATGAGGACTTGTGTCTCAATTTTTAAGAACGATAATTATAATAATAAATATCATGAAGTAATTAAAAACTCAAAATTTAAATCATCTTCTCCCTACTACAAACCCCTAATATACAACAAATAAATTACTCAAGGTTAAAGAAAACAATCCTTGAAATGTTTAACTAAATAATGAAAGAACAAGAAAACGATTTTAACTAACAAATAAATTACTCAAGGTTAAAGAAAACAATCCTTGAAATGTTCAGCCCCGTACCCCGCCAACCCAATGGACCCAAAAATTTGGCAAATTTTTGGATTTCATGATCCTAGATTTGCAGGAAGCCAGAATTCCAACAGAATTTTGGGCTAGCCTAACCTGTTTGGGCTAAGACTGGGATGGTTGTTGTTAGGCCTGGTTTGGGCTGCCCATTTAGGACCCATTTTGGGCTAGGCCTTCTCACAATTGTGTAAAATCTAGTCTTACATTACATTACCAAATCTGTCTGAGGTGGATTTTTATTTTATTCAGGTCAAATTAAGCTTTGTGAGGTTCAACTTCACCACGTTCATCCACATCTTAATTTGTCAACATCCTCACTAAGGGTCTTTTTGGCAATCATTGGTAGCGATTATGGGATTTTTTTTTTTAATACGGTTTATGAGCAGTTGTGATTTGTCTGATTTTAGATAATTTTAAGTAGCAACTTTTAAACCAGTCAAATTCATGTTTGATAATTCATCGACGAGTTGTTATGGAAGTTTTTTAAAAGAACAAAATTATCTACATGTCCATATATAAACAAAAGTCCTAAAAAAGCAAAGATTAAATCATTACCTATTGTCAGTTCGCAAAAAAAAGAGACTCTCAATTTGTTATTACATGATTAGGAATTCATGACTAACCTAAACCGTTCTTACATTGTTAGGTCACATCAAAGACAAGAAAACAAAGGCGATAAAGAGAAAATATAGTATTAGACTAGCTATTTTAGGTAGTTGTAATTATATTTTTATGATGGTATAAATGGAAGAAAATAATAAAAACCCTCAAAATTCATTGATTTGCTGTGTTTATAAATGGGTGTTGTTAAATGCAACCCCTATTTTGTTCACTCTAACCTCTTTTGTAGACTTTGTTAAGTTTACTTTGTAAAAAAAACAATTTACCATCTTTCTCTTTACTCCATATATTACTTAATTTCTTAATTCAATTAAATATTTTATAATCATAATTTTGTTTTATTATCGCCACATTCGTCCGTGATACTTCTATATTTTTCAACCTCCAAATCTTCTAACAACTATTGGTCATCTTCTTCGAGATTGTCCTCATTTTGGATAGAACATTTTGACATGTTACTTTTTATTGAAACTTACTAATAAAATGATGAAGAGAAGGTTTATTAGTTTCTTTTTCTTCTTGTTTGTTTAAGAAAGCAAGAATATAGAAATCGTCCAATTCTCTCAAAAATAACATCGACTAGATATTTAATCAAAAAATTAGAAAACATTTTTTAAGTTTTTATTTGATTTATTTTTTAAAATTAGTTATGGGGTAAACTAATAGTTTATTTTTAACTTTTTGATTAAAAAATTATTTTAAAAAAAACTGGTGAAGGCTCCTAAATATAATGAGGGTAATCAAAATAAAAATGGAGATGCGTTTCGCAACGGAGATCCAAAATTGTACTCACAACTATGTTTGGGAAGTTTTTGAGCTATGTTTTGGGAAGTTTTTGAGCTGACAAAAATTAGTGCTTAAAAAAATTATCAAACAAGAATTTTGTAAACACTTCGTAAACGACTGACTCAACCCAAGCCCCCCGCCCCCTTAAAACCGATACATTATTGCCAAGTAGTCGACCCTAAAACTTTGTCTTGTGCATCATGCATTCACTTTTTCCTAGGGGTGCAACTCGGACGGGTTGGGTTGGGTCGGGTCGAGCTTGAGGTCAACCCGAGTCTAACCCGTGAATCATAAGACTAACCCGAGACCAAGCCTGGCCCGACCTCGGGTTCAACATTTGAAGACCAAGACCAAGTATGGAGGATCGGTTGGGTCGGGCTCTAATATAATATTTGAAATAATTTTAAACAAAAGCAATATTAAACACATAATTAAATAGCAATCAAGTCTTGATCATCATTACAATACAAGCTAAAATATAATTTAGAATAAGGAGTTGAAGAGTTTGGGTGAATAAATTTAGGATTTAAACTTTTTATTTAAGAAGTATGAAACAATGTATATATAAATTATATGTAAGTCAGGTTTCGGGTTCTTGAGGTAACCCGAAACATGAACCCAAGTCCAACCCAATTTTGATCGGGTTCAAATATTTTAACCAAAGTTCGATCTCGAATATCTTCAACCCTAACCAACCATTAATGGGTTTATCCAATCAGGCTCGGGTTTAGCCCACCCGACTTTTGATCGGGTTCAAATATTTTAACCCAAGTCCGAGTCCGAATATCTGCAACCCTAACACAATCCATTAACAGCTTTACTTAATCAAGCTCAAGTTTAGCCCACCCGAGTTACACCCCTACTTTTCCCCAAGTTAACCTACCTACACGATGCTTCTCTTGGTTATTTGCCAAAATCTATTCTCATGTTTGTTTATTGCTGAAAATCAAATATCAGATAAAAATTTCACCCACAAAACATGGTAATCCTATTGCTTAAGAATGTGTGTATTTTTTATCGAGACTTTCTTTTTTTCCTATCACTCTTTTAATTATTTTTTCTTTGGTTTTTATTCATTTTTATTTTATTATTTGTTCTTTTTTAAGCTTTTTTTTTCATTTTTTGGATTTCTTTATTTTTATTCAATTTAAAGAATTTTTTTAGTATTTTTCCCCCAATTTTTAAACTTTGTTTTTGTATTTTTTGTAACTTTTAATAACTTGTTCTTAGTTTTTTTTTTTTTTAAAATCTTTGTTTTCAAATTTTTTTTAAAGAAAATTTTTATGTTCACTAAACACGAGAACATAATTTTTCAAAAATTGTATTACTAGGTATTTGATATTCGAAAATAAAGAATTTTCGACCATATAGAATTTCGTATTCCAAACTTACACTTATTGACAAGTAGTGGGCTAGGGTTGAAGTTTTGGGAAAACCATAGTTTTATTTGGACAGTAAGTTTGAACCTAGATTGCTTTATGATGGCTACTTTTTTTTTTAACTAGTTCGAAGTTGTTTGGTTGATAGAAGTTTACTATTTTTTTTCTTCCGAAAAACAAGTTCAAATTTAGAGCAATTTTAGATACCGGAGGGAACTTGGAGTTAAAAGATGTAGAGGTGAGCATTATTAAATTTTGGACCGAAAATCAAACCGAACTGAACTGAATAAGAGGTTCGGTTCGGTTTAAAAAAAACGGTTCGGTTTCATTTTAAAAATACTAAATTTTCTTATTCGGTTTCGGTTTTGGTTTATGTCTAAAACCGAAAACCGAATAAGAAATTTTAATTATTATATATGTGTGTGTGTGTGTGTGTGTGTTTGTGTGTATACTATATATATATAATATCTATATATATTATATTATATATATATTATATATATATATCTATATATAAGTATTAATATATATAGGTAATACTAAATATATTTAGGTATATTAGGGGTGGTGATTTTGCCCTCATACCCTCTACCCTAGCGGGTACCCTGCACCCTCAGGTGCCCACGGGTACCCTCTACCCTTCGAGGGCAAGCCCTACCCTTACCCTCTTGGAATTAGGGTAGGGTAAGGGTTTTATTCTGATACCCTAGTGTAATTACCCGGGTACCCGCACTACCCGCTCTAACCCTCTGTCCTGTAACCCTACCCTGAACCCTACCCTACCATGAATCACTACCCTACCTACTACCCGTTAACCCTAACCCTTTAAAACCCTCGACCCTACCCTTCTCTCCACCCTGAACTGAACGGCTAGTGCAATTACCCTAGTGCAATTACCCGGATAACTTGTAGTTTTTGTAATTAGTACTTAGGATTAGGAGAACTACATGGTGCTTGATCCTAAGGAGTCAGGTCTAGCCCCCTCCTTGGGTATGTAGGCAGCCCAGGTTTACTATATAACTGGGTTCAAGCATTAGTAAAAAATATATTCTCCTATTATTTCTTGTTAAGTTGTTATGATTTTTGAATGCTGTCAAAATCTGAAAAAAAATGAAATGGAAAGAAAAAAATTCCCCTAGTAGCAAAAAAATTGATTTTCAAAGTTAAAAAAATAAAATGGCAAGGGTAATACCCTTACCCTCCCTACCCTGACCCTCAGCTACCCTGTGAGGGTAAAGGGTAAGGACGGGTAATGGGTATTGGTTTTTTGGAAGAGGGCTACCCTACCCTACCCTCATGACTCCCCTAGGGTATCAAAAAAGGTCAATACCCTACCCTACCCTGCCCTCTTCCTGCCCTTACTCTACCCTACCCTACCCATCGCCAGCCCTAAGGTATATACTAAATATGTCTATGTATATTTAGTTACTATATATATTAACAAAAAATGCAAAAAAATAAAAATAATAAATAAACCGAAAATCGAACCGATTTAATTCGGTTCGGTTTGATTCGATTTTGGACCAATTCGGTTCGGTTTCGGTTTTGCTTATTCGGTTTCGGTCCAATTCGATTTTGGGTTATTCGGTCGGTTTAAACCGAATTAACCGAATGCTCACCCCTAAAAAGATTCATTGAATACTTCCACCAGCTCACTACCTCCAACTTCCACTATTTTTATAAATGAAAGAAGTAATACGCTCCCGACTCGATCCACTGATCTTTTGCCACCCAACTAGGGTCTTATGCCTCTCGCCAGTAACCATCAATGTCACGTCCCACTCCCAAATGTATGGGATTAGGGCCTAACCTGGACAGCTGATACGACCTAGAGTAAGCTAACCAATTTAATGGACTCACTTAGGCGTACTACGCTGTAAAAGTAACTAACCAAACACAGGCAAATATCTAAATCTCATCCACAAATGACATAGAAAGGAAGTGCTGAATATAAACACAGAGTAGTCTGAAAGTCCAAATACAACTGAAAAAAATACAAGTCTGGTGGAAACAATCCCACAGTATATCAAAATAAAAGTACATGAATGGAAGATAACTAGCTAAGAGTATCAGCTAACTAGATATGAAACTCTCAGCCCAAGTAGCAGCATACCGAGTACAAGGGAACTCCTCGGGGTAGTCCTCAGCAAAGTCTCCCGCCTCAGCTATGGTACCGTAAATCTTCGAATATGTGTGCTCGTCAAAATCTGGAAAAGAACCAGGTCCTTAGGAGACATAGCAAGACACAAATAGGAACATTCCATAAAGTAAATACTGATCTAACATAAGGGGGTGCGCTAACCAATCTAAGTGAATGCATACAAAGACAACTTTGGAACGTATGGGTAGGTGGAAATAATTTCGTCGAAGCACGGGTCGACGTCGGATCACGAGCCGAAGGATTTGCGCCGGAACACGGGCCGAGCATCGGATCACGAGCCGATTAGCACAATACTAGCGTACCTTCCGACCGAACCTAGCGCGCAGCTAGTGGCCGCTGACGGATATACCCACTAGTAAGTACCCGTGCTCATAACCGGGCCCCCACTGAGGCTAACATAAAATAATGTAACTGTCTGTCTCATACGCCTACTGGTTGTCTTTCCCGCCCCGTAATGTATAAGTCGCATCAACGACCCAACATCTACTCTCTATGAAGAGTCATCTATCTAGGACTATCGCTACCCTATATGTGTCGTCACACGAGCCACAATCACTAATGGCCAGTCGAGAGTGACAACGCGTGCATGATCTGATCTCACTCAGTACCGTGTCGTAACACGTGTCATGGTCAAGGGAGTTGTAACAACAACTCCACAATCCAAGGGTATTTCGTCTATAACTAAGCCAAGTAGGTAGTCCTAGTGTCGATGCCAACATCGACTATGCCCGAGGTAATCCCGGACTCTACTAATCAAATCTACTCTAACAAGAGTATAACAATGTGAATGTAAAGATAGTAGTACAAGACAAGGTATACTTGCCTTCAATCCCGCAATATACAAATAGTGCTCCGGTCCCTTCTGCCTCAATTACGCTGTCCGAGAGATCTACAATTACACAATCAAGACTTACGATACGGTAGAAGAATATCCATAACTACGCATCTAGCCACACACAAAGTAGAGAGTACGTATAGGCACCACATTCACATACTAAGTTATATTTATCCAAGAAGGTGCACAACCACAAGCTACATGTGACAAGTTTATATATATAAACTTAGGGATGTACGTACACTAGTCCTATGTTGAATCACATGTTGTATATGATTGTACATAGAGCATGTATATATATACAATGTACGTTTTGTGAAGGAAATGTATATACAGGTTGTATGTATATATATAAAATGTGTTCACAAAGAGGTTACTAGGGTGTAGACACAAAGTTTTAGGAAGCCTATATATATAAGGGTATTACATACATGCATGGAAAGTAAGTACATATATGTATATATACATTTGATAATGGGAAGTGGTATATATATATATATATATATATATATATATATATATATATATATATATATATATATATATATATAATGTACATATACTTTTTATACATATAATTATTTCTAGTCTCATTATGTATATATATATATATATATATATATATATATATATATATATATATATATATATATATATATATATATTATATACATTATATGTATAAAAAGTATATGTATATATGTATAAAAAGTATATGTATATGTATATATATATATATACATTATATGTATATATATATATATAAAAAGTATATATATATACATTATATATATACATTATATGTATAAAAAGTATAGGTATATATATATATATATATATATATATATATATATATATATATATATATATATATATATATATATAATATATATAAAAAGTATATATATATACATTATATGTATAAAAGTATTATACTTTTTATACATATAAAAGTATATATATATATATATATATATATATATATATATATAGATATATATATATATATATATATATATATATATATATATATATATATATATATATAATTATATGTATAAAAAGTATATGTACATTATATATATATATATATATATATATAATGTACATATACTTTTTATACATATAATTATTTCTAGTCTCATTATGTATATATATATATATATATATATTGAAAAGTATTTAAAAAAAATATATATATATATATTGAAAAGTATTTATATATTGAAAAAAAAATATTGAAAAGTATTTATATATATATATATATATATATATATATATATATATAATGTACATATACTTTCAATATTGAAAAAAAAAAAATATATATATATATATATATATATATATATATATATATATATATATATATATATATATATATATATATTGAAAAGTATTTATATATATATATATGTACATAATGAGAGGGTATGCCATTTGTTCATAGATACTTACATGAAGCTACCTATGTAGGACCGTTGAGCACCTCTAGAGGGGGGGTGAATAGAGTGTGTGCGTGTGCAGCGGAAAATAATCACCAATTAAAAACTATTAAGCACTTATATATTATGGCATATAAAAGACGGTAAATAAAATACGGTAAAGTAAGAGTCAAGAATTCAAACTCAGTGACACAGCGATGTATACTGGTATCCCTCTGAGAGGACTAATCCAGTCTCGAGTACTCTTGCTCGATGTTAATCCACTATGACACAAGCTTTAACTGAGTGCTTGCAACTCTTACAACACCGTGCTTGGCGACAAGTGCACGACCGACTTCACAACACCGTGCTTGGTGACGAGCGCACGACCGGCTCCAGAAGGCAATTAGAAAACTGGAATGTTTTCTGAATACAACCTCCGATACAACTCTTCAACACCAAACTCTAGATTAAACAGAAACTGTACTGGCTTGGCTAAGAGTCGTAAAGGCTTAGATATGAAAGTAAAAGCTCAGAACACTTTAGATAGAGAAGAGAAGAGATGAAATTGGATTGTTGAAATGAATGGTAATCTTAACTCTATTTATAGTGTTTTTGGGGAACCGAACTCGGGCAGAGTTCGGACAGAGTTCGGATGCTAGGATTTCGCATACGAACGTTGGATGCAGATTTGGTGGGAACTAAAATTCAAATAACCCAGACCGAACTCGGGCAGGGTTCGGACCGAACTCGGTCAGAGTTCTGTCAGAGTTCTGCTGGTTCAGAACAATAAGGAATAAACCAAATTTGCATAGGTTTTGGGCTTTTTGGAATTGTGGATTTTTGGGATACTTAGGTAGGCTTATTTTTGTTTGTGGACTGAGAAAAACCTAAGCCAGTACCGATCCGATCAATCTCACATTTTTCCTAGACTCAATAAAAGGAAAAATACAGAATAAATATGAAAACTAATTGTCCTTTAGATGACGTCTTTTTCCTGACATTGAAGACGTATTTTTCCTTGACGACAATCGTCCAAAGATAAATCATTGCTCATAGGTCGTTAGGCGGTTCAGAGAAATCTTCTTGTATGACGTCGTCTTTGGCCCATTGCATATGTCCTGGTTTGATCATATTTGATCATGCTTATAGCATGTCTACAAATACATGTTAGGCAAACAAAACAACATGATACAAGCATAGCAATATGATATATAACATTTAGGACAATGCTAACATTAGGACAATGCTAAGTTTAAGTAGTAACATAATAGTGATTACATGAATATTAGTGACGTCGATATGTTAAACTTAATTGATTAGCCATATTCAAAAACATGATATAATCATTGGGCTAACAATCTCTCCATTTTTGATTATGGCAAATCCTTTAAGTTTAATATATATACAATAGATGCATGTATCACTAATAAACACATAATACTAAAAGATTGTATGCAGACTTAAACTTATTTCTCCCCCTTTGACATGATCAAAAATAAGCTCCCCCGTAATTAGAGCTAAAATGAACTCAAGCATAAGTAAAGGAGGAAAGCAAAAATAATCATGATCAAGGATTAGGAGAACAGTGTAATGATAAGTGTTGAAAATTGTATAACTAAAGAATAAAAACTTGTCAAAAAATAGTTGGTTGAACTTTAACAAAGAAAACTGAAATCAAGTAATACATAGTTTACCAACTAGAAATCCAAAAATGAAATATGTTTTGAAATAGACCAAAAAATATATCAATATAGTAGGAATCAATCATTGCTCATAAATAAATCATGAGGAATAGAAATTCGCAGATCTAGTATATATTAAAGAATAAAAAATATAATGAGACTTTTAACAATGATCACAAAAAAATATGATTCATAATTTGCCCATACAAATTAGTGAATCAATTCCATAAATAATATAA
Source organism: Iris pallida (assembly GCA_029216955.1). Classification (NCBI taxonomy): domain Eukaryota; kingdom Viridiplantae; phylum Streptophyta; class Magnoliopsida; order Asparagales; family Iridaceae; genus Iris; species Iris pallida. The sequence goes on from JANAVB010028372.1 coordinate 10,209, forward strand.
TCATTTAAAAAGAAATCAAAATAAGTATACTGGAATCTATGCAAAATCTATACCAAAGTTTATGCATTTGAATTCAATTATCATAGCATGATATATATCCAACAGATAAATATGAATGTAATGAAGACAAAATACTTGAGAAGGAGAAATTCAGTCGACTTGAATGCTCCCCTGCAAAGTATGATCAGTCTAAATATAGATAATCATGAACTTTGAGATAAAACCTCAATAAGAAATGTCAAATCAGTTTAAAACTCAAAAGGATTATCAATAAATTAAATTACTTTTGGCAGGATAACTTTTAGAAACAAAAAAATGAGAGAATTAAAAAATAATATTAAAATCATATATTCTCTCATAAACTCAATACAAATCCAAATATCATGAACAACTCAATAAAATATTTTAAGTAAAAGAATATATGTCCATGATGAACTAGGTATACCACATATTAAGGGCATAAAATAATTAAAACAATTAATTTGCTCCCCCTTAAAATATGCGTATATAGTTCAAAAAATAATTTATATGCATAAAATAGATAAAATAAATAATCAAAAGATCTAAGGGATATCCAAGATATGCATCTTTTCTTTCCTTTGATCAAAAGCATATAAAATTCCAAACTCAAAACAAATATCATCTTTAGGCAAATAAAAGAAATATCCAATAAATAAATGCTTAAAGATGAACAAAGAAAATATATCTCCAATATATATATATATATATATATATATATATATATATATATATATATATATATATATATAAAATATTTCAAGAAATTAAAAGATTTTGAAAACTGTCTTTAATAATAACATTTGAGTACCGGACAGATTCATTAAATCAAAAAGACTTTTCAAAAATGTGAAATTTATTACGAAAAACTGTCTTAGTAAATGTTCAATTGCATCCATTTAGTCCTCAGACTGAAAGCTGACGATTCGAATCACGAAAACAATAAAAGAATCCATAAATCATAAATAAATCCATTTGAACAAATAAATATAACTAGATAAATGTCAAAAAAAAATATTCTAGATATATGGCATGTCAAGGGGATAATTGACTTGAAACAATTAACTGCTCCACCTTTACATGGCTATATCCAAAAATAATAATATTGACAAAATTTTAAAATAAAATTTAGAGACATATTTTCGGAAGTAGAAAGTTAATCCAAAAATATTAGGTCTTCTTATCAAAGTTCATTTCTTCCCTTTTAAAGCCTTAGCACGGTGTCCACCTGACAACCGTAAGGTTAAAGAAAAAAAAACGCTTTGAGAGAGATTCAATTTGTATGACTTCTCCCCTGCAAAGAGTTACTGTTGTAGACAGTAAGTAACTTGAATAAGAAGATAATAATATAAAGCTCAAAATCATGAATATTACGAATATTACACAAGCTAAAGATGAAATCACAATACCATAATATTCAATGAGTAGTCACGAATACGAAAAACAATCATCTTTAGACAAAAGAAGAAATATCCATTAAATGAACATTTAAAAATAAAACAATTAAAAGATATTTCAAATTAGCATGATGAATAATCGTATAAGTCAAAAGATGACATAAATTGATCTATGCTATAGAATCTCACAATCGACAAGATAGATCAACATATGCTACCTTTTGTGAAAATATAAATCATTAAATAATATTTATCCATCAAATCTAAAATTTAAAATCTATCAGATAACAATTGCAACTAGATCTCAATAAATCTTTAGTTCATAAAGCATTGATCAATCTTGGATTAGCTGTAGAGGTACTGTCCCAGCTAACGGAGGTTCACCGGAAACACTTAAGTACCGCTTCGCTTCGACCGTAGTCGTGGTGACAGACAGACCTTTTGTAGGCTTGTACCCAAAATAAATCTCTTCTTTAATAACCGACGATTTAAAAAGAATTAGTGCAATATGAAATATATTATATTCCATGGACCTAACAAAAATCTTAGAACAATGTAGCATACAGTATAAGATGTATCAATTTACATTTATCCATATGTGCTACAAAATCATTGGGTAACAATAAAATATAAAAACATTTGTAAATCAAAAATTAAGACCTAGATACGTTGATGTATTCTGGAGTCTAGGGGACTGGGTTCAGTACCTTGGATCCAGAACTAGATAATAGTTGCATTTAGACCTTAATAAATCTTAAGTCTATAAAGTATTGATCACTTCGGGTTAGCTATAGGGGCCGGTTCCCAGCTAGCGGTAGTCCGAAGACTAGTACACTGTGTCGCTTCAGGCTATTTACACCTGTATGACAGAAGGACCCTTTCGGCTTGTTCCTAAAATGATTTCTACTCTTAAGAACTTAGATTCAAAGGAATATATGCAGTATCATCGAACATCGTCAAAATCCAGAATTCCTAAAAGTAAATACCCAAAGAATGGTTTATCAAGATCAAGATATTAAAAACATCATGTATACAAAATGTCAACCAAAAAGCCAAAAAAAAATACATCATTTAAAAAGAGGCTTTGAGGAAGAAGCTGATAAAAATAAGAACATAAATTTGTTCTAAAAAAATAGCTCACATATGAGATAAGCACAAGTTTGAAACTACTTTCCAAAATAATATAATATAGAACTTGAACTTAACTCATATATCCCCATAAAGATATTTATACAAAAATATAAGAAACATGTGAGCAATATATGATTGATAATGAATTATTCATATATCATTAACAAGCATAAAAAATATCACAAGATCAAAAATATGCATAAATAAACTTTATCAGACAAAGATGTAATTGATTCATAAGAAATTAATCAAAATAAAATATGAGAATCAATAGTGAATATATTATGCAAGCACAAGGTTAACATAAAAGTATATGTATATACTTTTCAAGTAAATAGGAGACTTGTGCTAAACATACATACTCATAAAATATCGATCAAAGTAAATGTGACATGTTAAAGACAAATCGATAAGAAGTGACCATTAAAAATATTTAAAGGCAAAGAGTCAAAAACATAAACCAACAACAAAAGTTTCTATGGACTAGAGTGGTATGCATCTTCATAGATAAATACTAAGAGTAAAGAGCATATCTAGATAAATGTGTCACACTAATAAAAGTGAGTAAAAGATTATATAGTGTGAAAAAAAAATTATTTAAGCTAATCAACTAGTCATGCTAGGATTATAACTCACATAAATGATAAACAATTAAAAGATATCAATAAGAGCTAATATCAATACATCAATAAGAACATGCTAGACATTAAAAACTATTTAGGAAGCATGTTACCAAAGTGGTTCTAATGACCACACTTATGTTGGTGCAATTGCTTGGAAGATGACCATTGTAGCTTTGCAATCACCAACATGCTCCATGGTTCTATGGTTCATCATAAGTAGCTCCACCTGAAATATTAGGTGAAGACTTTGGTATCCAAAACTTGGATCCATATTTGTTAGCTTTGGGAACCCATTTGCATAAGTTCATATCAACAAGTTTTCTAATCTGACAATAATGAGAAACATGTCCATTTATGCCGCAATAATGACAAAAAGTATTAACATTAGGGCTATGTGCAGCAGTATGAGAATGTGAAGTGGTGTGATATGATGTGCGTGGATACTTGTAATAGAAAGCATGGTTATGTAAAACTTTAGCTTTGCTTGCTTCCTTAGTAAAAGATCTAACATGTGTGACTTTGTGATGTGCTAAGTGTCTTGTGTTAGACTGAGTCATAGGTTGTACTATCTGCTTTCCCAGTCTAATCTCTAACTTTTTAGAGTTAGTACAGATCTCATCATATTTAGCAGAAAGAGCATCAATTCTACATGAAGCAATAGAATACTTCTTCTTTTCAGATTCTAGTTCCTCCTTAAGTTTAGTATTTTCTTGAGTGCTTTTCTCAATGCATTCAAGTGCCTCATGCAATCTAAACTCAAGTGTAGAAATCTCAGTAGAATTATTAGAAGTAGAAGTATTTCTAGCATCATTCAATAAGCAAGTAAGCTTTTCATTCTCACGCTTATAGGATTGAATATCCTTTCTAGCTTGCTTATACTTATCTAATACTTTCTTGTGTTCTTCTAACAGATCACTGAAAGCATCAGATAGGTCATCATAAGAAAATTCACTCTCTGCAAAAATAGAGTTATCTTGTACCTCGTTGGATAATGCCATTGAGCATATATTTGCAGCTTGATGAGGTCTCTCTTCTTCTTCAAAATTTATTGCTTCACTTTCACACCATATGCCTGATGATCTTCCTTTATTTGATTGTTCGTAGTGACTCTCCTTTCTTGTAGTAGTACAATCATCTTGGATGTGGTCTATTTTCTTGTAATTGTCACATACAATCTCTTCTTCGTATAAGGGATTATGCTGTACCTTAAATCCCACTTTCGTCATGTACATATTTGCATCATTATGAAGACAATCCTTCTCTCTGGAGTTGCTAGCTTTGCTTTCATACCTACACTCATAAGTAGCTTCAAGAACTTTCCAAATTTTATGAGATGTTGTGCAAGTAGTAATAAGATTAGATACATTTGTGTCTACAGCACAATAAAACATATGCATAGCTTTTGCATCAAGGCTAGCTAACTTCTTTTCTTCATCCGTGTAACTATAATAAGGCTTATTGATTATAGAGGATGTAAGAATAGAAGTGATAGTAGGCTTTTTGTAGCCGGTGACAACAATTGACCATAAGGCAAAATCTAGAGACTTCAAGTAGAAGCTCATCCGTGTCTTCCAATAGCTATAGTTTGTTCCATCAAATAGTGGGAGTCTATTTGAGGATTGC
>JANAVB010028372.1:20000-51403 GCA_029216955.1 Iris pallida
ACAAGATAGAATGATTCATGGCGATGTTCCGATACATTATGTCCTGTATATGGTGCTCCAACTCCTTACAACGCTCCAAGACTCGAGAGATAGCTCCGCGCCTTAGCACGTTCGAGGGAAGCTCCGCACCCGCCGACGTTTTCTGCTTCCTGCAAGCAAACTGTGGGGTTATCAGTACATTGTTATGCACTGGTGGGGAGGCTAGCTCGCCCACAATGCTATCATTACCAAACACGTTCCATTTACTTTTGTGCATCTCTATCATTCATTGTATTTCTAATCTTGCCTTAGGATCAGTTTTATGGCATATTTTATGACCTATCTCGTGTTGCCGAATTCAAGTGTCGCATGAAAAATGCATGCACGACTTACCCATACTTACCGTCCGGCCTTCCCTGTCCAAAGTAGACCAAGTTAGTCAACAATTAACATGAAGTAACTTAACGTGATTCATGTAAATATTCAATGTTACGGGCGTGTCCATGTCTCGGGTCCTAGCACATCGTAGGCATGTTCAGAGTATTACATTTCGAGCACGTTCAATTGTTACATTTCGAGCACGTTCATGAGTGTTACATTTCGGGCATGTTCAGGAGTGTTATAATTCGAGCATGTTCAGGAGGCACTTGTTCATTTTACTTAGACTACTTTGATTTCAATGCAAGGACTTGTACGTGGATAGCCACCAGCAAAGCCCACTTAATCTATATGCACTGGTCGCTGGCATCTCAAGCCATTTGGACATATCCCCTTGGTAATTCTCAACTTAGCGTAGGGTGATGGCTAGTACACCCCGTTAAGTCTCTTGAATATACCCTGCACTTACGTCCCCTGGTGCCCAAGCCCACACCCAGGCAGACCGTAAGCCCCGTATTGATTCCGCTAGGCCGGCCACGATTACCCTCCATCGATCGTGTCGTGGAATCCTTCCTCATGACGGCCACGGTATTTCCCCCATCGCCCGTGCCATTTGTCCACGACCATTTCGTATTTTACTTGTCATTTAACATAACGGCTGTCTCCGAGCCGTAGGCTAACCCTTAGCCATAATACGTTATCGACCAGGTTGGCGTCCGTGCAGCGCGGGTAGCGAGCCCCGTTGCACGTGCCCGTCACACCTGTCACTAACGTCTTTCATGTCTTATCTTTCATGTATTCTTTCACTTGTTCGTTCGTTCATTCATTTTCACGTATTTATTCATTCGTTCATTCATTCGTTGATTCATTCATTCACGCATTACACAACTCCCAGTGCGGGAGTCGCCTTGGCGACCCATCGGTCCCATAGCTTTTCAATGTTGCTAAACTCTACTCGGAGCGACTATGTTGATAGTCTTCCCGTTTCATTGTTGTAAACCATTCATTGTTTCATTGTTTGAACGCATAAGGGACTTGAACGTGAGCTTGTGCCTTAGCACGAGCATAGAGCACGGTGCGAGAGTTTCTATATTTGCCGAGTTCTTTTCCATGTTCTAAACAAGCATGCAAGATGGGATAATTCCCTTAGCTAGGTGCATTGAGTCATTTATTAGCATGCACGGTGTTATCGCCTAGCGATTCTAGTGATAGTATCCGTATTATTATGTGTCTCGGCTAAACAAAGACGGGTTCATAGGAGCCACCCACCTTAGCGATGTTCGCATCGGCCGAGCGATACTCCGAGCGCGCCTTTGAAAGTCTAAGTCTGGATTCATCTTGACGGGCCAATGCAAGCCTTGCATCGATTCTTCATCGGGTCGATGCCAACTCTTCGGGTCGACGGCTCGCTCGAGTCGTTGTACTTGCCGTTTGAATCGACGTTCCGCTAGGGCGGAGCGGGTCGTTACATAATACACCACTCAAAATAAGTCTCGTCCTCGAGACTTTCTGAATGCAGGTCATCCTACCATTCCTTAACTCGTGTCGTCGTGTTTCTTAGACAATTTCATCGAACGGCTCTATCGTTCGATGGCATCGAACCATACTTGATATCCTTTTAAGTTCCGTGTCGCATGCGTTTGGTCGATTTTATTGAATAGCCTTTCATTCATTTTACAGTTGATTGTATTGCTATTTCTCCGTGTCATGGAACGAAAATGGTTTCACGAGGCACGTTGTAATTTGTCAAATGCGAGGGTCGTAGGCTATGGCAAACTCACTTTCATTTATCTCGGTCATCGAGATGACCCGATTTGCTTCTCAAGCGTTCGTGTCCACGAAATCAGTATGATTTCTACTTAGCGGGGTCGACCAAGTCTAAGTAATTTTCGTCCGATTCAAGACTACGTATTGTACTATCATCGAGTATATCTTCCTATCAATGGTTCAATTCGTTATACCAACTTTTTACTTTCACGATATCGATTCCATACCATTCACTTGTTTAGGGCTAATCTCGTCGTCGTTCACGCTCACTCTGCCTACACGTTTCTTGATTCCGAGCCACGCTCGTACTAGTATCGATCCTTTACTTAACATAATTTCAAGATCTTCGATACTCTCCCATTCCTCAAGTCTTGCTTGAACTCAATGTATCACTTGGCTGGATCGTGCACGTATTCCAAGCATCCCCAAAATACATGCATTCAGCCAAGCCGCATGATCTAGAAATTTGTCATTCTCACTCGAGTCGCATCGTACACATACTCAAGCGTCCCTGAATATATGCATGTCAGCCGAATCTCGTGAGGGGTATTCTTATATTCGTGATTCACGCTATCCATCCATGCCAATCCTCAAGATCAATCTTTCGACTGCTAACAATTGAAACAGGGCGTCTCGCCTAACCGCTAGGCTATTTTTTTTTCGAGGCTAAGTCAATGTCAGGATTGGAATCATAGTTCCCCAATAATAATGCCAATACTGACCCCAATCCTAGGGTCAAACCAAAGTCGGTAGTACGGGATTTTTTACCCAAGCTCGTGTCACTCAAATTTCTAAACATCGAGCATGATCACCTATTCGCATCAATGTATTCGTTGCGCATATTCGAATCCATTCAAATCACCCAATCGATATACTTCACATATCCATTCTAACCAATTCATGTATTCGATCACGAGTTCATCTAGCTTTGACAATATGTTGCGCCCCAATCTCACGCGAGTTCGATTATCCTCGGTGGTTTATGAATCACCATGCAACGCTCCCGCGGAATAATCATTCTCATCGGGGCGTAAGTCTTGCTTACGTCTAGACTAATTTGTTCTCGATACGCGGATTGGACCTACGCAATCCTCAATTTCAATCGTCAAGCACACAAATTCATTCCCGAGTCCACCTTCGCATCAAACCACAAGTCAAAGCAATCAAATTGCCACGCCATCCATGTTCAATCACTTCCGCCGTATAAATCACCATATCGGCGCTCACGCGGAGTGATCATCCTAATCCGGTACGACGCATGTGCGAGGCTGGAGTTGCACTCGCATAAGATAAGAACGTCAATGTTGTGGTTGTCAACGAAGCAAATCCAAGCATTTCATTTTCTATCCAAGCCAAGATCGATAGTCCATTTATATTTCGTTCAACTAGAAAATCCTCGAGCCAAGTCTATCTTTTCTTCGACACATTTTTAACATCCAAAGTATAGCATCCAACGGAACAATAACATTTGCACGATCGTCATTCGCCGAGTCAGAGTACCCCCGAGTTATCGCATATCGATCTTTGATACGCCTCAATACCATTGACGATATGCGTAACCTGACGATCTTCCTTTGCAACCAATTTCGAGTCGTGCGTTGATGCTGCTGTCCGAGTTGGATATTCCATAATCTCATTTAATATTCAACATTAAGTTCAACTGCTATTCCTCAAGCTAGTTTCAAGATCGTTGTTCAAACTCAAGTCATAATTCATTTGAATCAATCAGAAATCGTACGCACGATCCTCTAAGTTTCCTCGATCAAGACCATTCATTTTCATTCATCGTTCCGAACCATTTCCTAACTCGCGTTGCCCAAGGACAAGTTGTCCAGCGACATCTCGTTCGGGACTTTTGAAGTCACGACCAACTAAGCGTGACACGTTCTAAGGCTTTGCGCGATTGCATCGCCTCGTCGACATACCCGTTCTATCCGTATATCTTGTAGTCTCGCTCGAACAATTTCTATAACGTCCATACACCACTCAGGGTTCGAGCCACTCGACTAGTCGTCGACACTCACTCTTATCCTTCTTCGAAGCTATCACATACACCACTCAGGTTCAAGCCATTCTATAATTCATCAAGAGACCATTCGATTCCCATTCGATATCTTCAATCGTGCGTTCGTCCGTTCCTCAAAATCTAAATCAATCTTTCGTGCATGCCTAAGTATGAACTCGATAGCGTTCCTATCGATATACACTCTAAGTGTAGCTTCGTTCCCGATCGAGCGGTACTTGATATCTCTCGCAACTCGATTGCACCAAAAAGTCGAGGTGTGCGACACGCGGACTAAGTTGTGCCGCATAACCATCTCGTGCGGACTATATTTGAGTTTGCACGCTCATTTTCTAGGTCGACGCAAGACTAGTCAGGCACGCACGCGACATGTTAACTTAGTATGTGTTCTCTATCGAGTCAACTTTAACATCGTTTGGCATTATTAGCGTAAAGTTATTCAAGCACGCACTGCGTTTGCTAACTCTTAGCATCGGTTCCTTCCAACTCAAGTTCGTCGTGGTGGCACAAAGGACTTCGCCTGTCGATCCCGTCCAACCGAGTACCCGTACGAGCTTTTGAAAATATTAGACTTATTGTATGGAACATCCCAAGGCACAACGAGAGAGAGCGTATACTTCTTTATTCCCAACGAGCTTTCAAAACTGAGAAAATTGAAATGAAGTCCAAGGACGTAAAGCCGTGCTCTGATACCAATCTGTCACGCCCCGCTCCCGTAGGAGCGATCGTCCTCGCTAAGGCGTGATGCCGCACGGGCCTAGGTTGCGCCCGTGCAAGGCCAAGTCCAGAAACGGCCGATTTGAGCTAGGCCACAGAGTCGCACAGAGTGTCCCCATTTGCAGCAGAATGTAAATGAACACAAGTTGAAGCGAATTCAAACTCTTTATTGATTTTCAAGAAGTTTACAAGCGGCGCTAGGGCGATATTACAAATCGCTCAAGCTCTCTCTCTCTGAAACATAAAAGGCGTGCCAAGTGGCTTACAAGATAGAATAATTCATGGCGATGTTCCGATACATTATGTCCTGTATATGGTGCTCCAGCTCCTTGCAACGCTCCAAGGCTCGAGAGATAGCTCCGCGCCTTAGCACGTTCGAGGGAAGCTCCACACCCGCCGACGTTTCCTGCTTCCTGCAAGCAGACTGTGGGGTTATCATTACATTGTTATGCACTGGTGGGGAGGCTAGCTCTTCCACAATGCTATCATTACCAAACACGTTCCATTTACTTTTGTGCATCTCTATCATTCATTGTCTTTCTAATCTTGCCTTAGGATCAGTTTCATGGCATATTTCATGACCTATCTCGTGTTGCCGAATTCAAGTGTCGCATGAAAAATGCATGCACGACTTACCCATACTTACCGTCCGGCCTTTCCTGTCCAAAGTAGACCAAGTTAGTCAACAATTAACATGAAGTAACTTAACGTAATTCATGTAAATATTCAATATTACGGGCGTGTCCATGTCTCGGGTCCTAGCACGTCGTAGGCATGTTCAGAGTATTATATTTCGAGCACGTTCAAGTGTTACATTTCGAGCACGTTCAAGTGTTACATTTCGAGCACTTTCATGAGTGTTACATTTCGGGCATGTTCAGGAGTGTTATAATTCGAGCATGTTCAGGAGGCACTTGTTCATTTTACTTAGACTACTTTGATTTCAATGCAAGGACTTGCACGTGGATAGCCACCAGCAAAGTCCACTTAATCTATATGCACTGGTCGCTGGCATCTCAAGCCATTTGGACATATCCCCTTGGTAATTCTCAACTTAGCGTAGGGTGATGGCTGGTACACCCCGTTAAGTCTCTTGAATAAACCCTGTACTTACGTCCCCTGGTGCCCAAGCCCGTACCCAGGCAGACCGTAAGCCCCGTATTGATTCCGCCTAGGCCGGCCACGATTACCCTCCATCGATCGTGCCGCGGAATCCTTCCTCATGACGGCCACGGTATTCCCCTCCATCGCCCGTGCCGTTTATCCACGACCATTTTGTATTTTACTTGTCATTTAACATAACGGCTGTCTCCGAGCCGTAGGCTAACCCTTAGCCATAATGCGTTATCGACCAGGTTGGCGTCCGTGCAGCGCGGGTAGCGAGCCCCGTTGCACGTGCCCGTCACACCTGTCGCTAACGTCTTTCATGTCTTATCTTTATGTATTCTTTCTTTCATTTCTTTCTTTCACTTGTTCGTTCGTTCATTCATTTTCATGTATTTATTCATTCGTTCATTCATTCGTTGATTCATTCATTCATGCATTACGCAACTCCCAGTGCGGGAGTCGCCTTGGCGACCCATCGGTCCCATAGCCTTTCAATGTTGCTAAACTCTACTCGGAGCGACTATGTTGATAGTCTTCCCGTTTCATTGTTGTAAACCATTCATTGTTTCATTGTTTGAACGCATAAGGGACTTGAACGTGAGCTTGTGCCTTAGCACGAGCGTAGAGCGCGGTGCGAGAGTTTCTATATTTGCCGAGTTCTTTTCCATGTTCTAAACAAGCATGCAAGATGGGATAATTCCCTTAGCTAGGTGCGTTAAGTCATTTATTAGCATGCACGGTGTTATCGCCTAGCGATTCTAGTGATAGTGTCCGTATTGTTATGTGTCTAGGCTAAGCAAAGGCGGGTTCATCGGAGCCACCCACCTTAGCGATGTTCGCATCGGCCGAGCGATACTCCGAGCGCGCCTTTGAAAGTCTAAGTCTGGATTCATCTTGACGGGCCAATGCAAGCCTTGCATCGATTCTTCATCGGGTCGATGCCAACTCTTTGGGTCGACGACTCGCTCGAGTCGTTGTACTTGCCGTTTGAATCGGCATTCCGCTAAGGCGGAGCGGGTCGTTACACCATAAAGTCGCAAAATCTGCCTCATATACATATCTACTAGGGCTTCTGTAGACTGTCCCACTCTGAAGGGTAGGAAGTGAGCTGACTTGGTGAGTCGGTCCACTACCACCCAAACTGCATCCCGTCTACTCGGGCTCCTCGGTAACCCTGTAACGAAGTCCATCGTGATATGCTCCCATTTCCACTCTGGTATGAGAAGTGGTTGGAGCAGTCCTGCGGACCTCTGGTGCTCAGCCTTGACTTGGTGACACACCAAGCACCTGGCTACAAAGTGGACAATCTCTCACTTCATTCTATGCCACCAATAATGCTGTCTCAGGTCTCTGTACATCTTCGTACCTCCTGGGTGGATAGAATATGCTGAACTGTGTGCCTCCATCATCAGCTCCTGACGAAGCTCTCTATTGGGAACATAGAGGCGATCTCCACACCTCAGAGTCACGTCGTCATGAATGCGCAGCCAGGTCTGCATACCGGCTTCTGTCCTCTGTCGAAGTCGCTGAAATATGGCATCTGTCAGCAATGCGGCTCTGATCCTCTCCACCAACGAAGACTGTACCTGTAGACTAGCCAACTGGCCATCTACTCCTGGTAGTACCACCTCGATCCCCAACTCTCGCAGCTCCTCCCGTAGATAGGGCTGAGTCGTTAACATGTACGCCATAGGCCTCCTGCTCAAAGCATCTGCTACGACGTTCGTCTTTTCTGGATGGTACTGCAGCTCGAACTCAAAGTCTTTTATTAGCTCTAACCACCGTCTCTGCCTCAGATTTAGCTCCTTCTGAGTGTAGACGTACTTTAAGCTCTTATGGTCCGTGAATATCTCTACCCTCTCACCATACAAGTAGTGTCTCCAAAGCTTCAGGGCAAAGATAACTACGGCAAGCTCCAAGTCGTGGGTTGGATAATTCTTCTCATGAACCTTCAGCTGTCTCGAAGCATATGCTACTACCTTCTCGTGCTGCATCAAAACGCATCCCAATCCCTTTTCGGATGCGTCGTTGTAGATCACAAACCCTCCTGGTCCGGATGGAATAGTCAGAATAGGTGCTGTGGTGAGGCGCTTCTTCAGCTCATTAAATGCCACCTGGCACTCCTCTGTCCAGATAAACTCCTTCTCCTTTCGGGTCAAACGGGTCATCGGCTCAGCGATCCTCGTAAAGTTCTCTACGAACCTCCGGTAATAACCGGCAAGTCCAAAAAAACTTCTCATCTCCGAGACATTGGTAGGGGTCGGCCATGTCTCTACGGACGAGATCTTCGTTGGGTCCCCCTGAGATGACGTGTCCAAAATAAGAGACACGGTCCAGAAAGAACTCGCACTTGCTCAGCTTGGCATAGAGTCTCTCGCTCCTCAATGTCTCCAACATAATCTGCAAATGCCTCCCGTGCTCCTCATGGCTCTTCGAGTACACCAATATGTCATTGATGAACACGACCACGAACTGATCCAAGTACTGGTGAAACACTCTGTTCATCAGATTCATGAACACAGCAGGCGCATTGGTCAAACCAAAAGGCATCACCAGGAACTCGTAGTGACCATAACGAGTCATAAAGGATGTCTTCAGAATGTCCTCCTTCAGCACCTTCACTTGATGGTACCCCGATCTCAATTCGATCTTCGAAAACACTCTGGCTCCAGTCAACTGATCGAACAGGTCGTCGATCCGAGGCAAGGGTTACTTGTTCTTGATGGTCAGTACATTCAGGGCTCTGTAATCAATGCACATTTGGACAGTCCCATCCTTCTTCGGCACAAACAAAACTGGGGCTCCCCAAGGTGAAGCACTCGGTCGGATGAATCCTATAGTCTGTAACTCCTCCAGCTGAAGCTTCAACTCATCTAGCTCCTTCTTCGCCAACAGGTACACATTAGAAGAGACCGGTGCTGTTCCTGGTACTAGCTCGATGGAAAACTCCACTTGTCTGTCAGTTGGAAGACCTAGAAGCTTCTTCAAGAAGACGTCCATAAACTCTACAACAATCGACGGTGGTGCTGTCTCCATCGCCATGTAGACACCGACGGACCGGCCTACTCCTCCCTCTATGGTCCCTCTCGTGAACTCGAACTCTGGACGATCTGGCAGTCTAAAGATGACACTCTCCCTCCGGCACTCCAAGACGGCATGATACTGGCTTAACCAGTCCATCCCCAAAACAACGTCGAAGTTGGCATAGGAAACACCAAAAATCGAGCTCCCATCTCCCTTCCACATACAACCACAGAGCACGTCCTACACGTGCTAGTGACTGGGACGATCCCTCCACCCGTAAGAATCCTCCAACTCTTGGGTAAGGGCAAGGTGGCTACTTTGTGCATAGCAACAAAACTACTATATATGAAAGACATAGTGGCCCCGGAATCGAACAGTACAACAACATGCAAAGATGCAACTAAGATAGTACCTGTGATTGCCACTCCCTCTGGCTCCTCCTACTCCAGTGCCATAGCAAAGATCTGCCCTCCTCTGAGCCTCTGTCTGCTGACGGTACTGCGCCTCCTGTGGGGGCAGTGGTCCCCGCTGATATCCTGGCGCTTGCTGGGCAGTACTCGCCTGTGCTGGTGGCCTGGGACCTGGAGGAGCTAGCCTGGGGGCCATGTCACGACCCGCTTCCGAATAATCGGACACGAGTCGGACACGCCCAGCCTTCGTCGTTAGACACGACGAAGTAAGCTGTACCAAGCTAGGGAAGTCTAACCAGATAAACATGAATGTGCACAATCATAGCATCTATAAAACATTTTTCCAGAAAGATCACCATATTACATAAATCTATATAACATAAATGTACCAGTCATCAGAAATGAAATATACTATGAACTCTAAAATAATATCTAGGAGTAAAGCTAAACAGTCTAAACCTGAAGCCTCTAGCTAAGTCATGTCTCCATCCTGCTCAGCTAATGTCCCGGGCTCTGGCCCATATGGTAGAATGATATCATGCAGGTACACCTGCAACATATCCAGTCAGGAGCAGAGCAAAGTACGATTCTAGGTAATAAACAAGAACATCACGATATGGTAATGAGTACAGGAGAACATGAACTATAAAGTACAGAAAAAGAACATGAAAGTACATGAATATAAAGTACAGGAAATAAAGTACAAGAATGTAACCAAACCTGAAGTACAAGACATGACATGTGCTCAATATTTGAAATACAACTAGTCTATGTGACCGGCTGGGGTGAGTACAGGAACATGTATATGAGTACATGAATATCGGTATGGCTTAGGACCCGTGTTCACAGTACGAGGCCTAAGCTATCTACATGAATTTTAGAACCGGGGTTTGGTTATATAGCTAGTGTATTTTTCCACCCCGACACAAGTAAGTACAAGAACAGGAAGTACAGGGGTACAAGATATCGTGTCATGATGTGTCACAAGAAAAGTACAAGATATGTAAATGCACAAGATCATTGAAATTACTTGCCTTGCTCAGGGTGATCGAGAATAGGAAGTAGATCTGCTAATCCACTTGATAATGGATACAATTTGGTTAACTTCTACACAAGTTGTACTAGCTACTCTCATCTCCTAACTAAGTCTAGCTTATGGAATATTTATAAAATATACTAGTTGTACACTTAGATATAGAACAATAAGTATATATATTCATTATCCACAAGCATCCTTATACAACAAAAATGGTTACAAAGATCTGCCAAATTACAACAGAACTAACTATACCCAACTCCATTCTAGAGCCAAAACCCTTATTAGTGAATTAACCAAAACGCTATTGTACTCAACCAACATGCAAACAACCACCCTGCACCAAATACCTGATCCCATCATATCCTCAAAACACAACAACTCAAAATCCAACAACTCCATCAAAGGGGTCAGCAAGAATGAACTTCCAGTTTAGCTCAATATACAACCCAAGCATTATGCAACTCAAGCAAGCCCATTTGTTAACCAAATAACCATTACCCGCACACACAGTTATATATAGGGTCCCAGTCCCACAACACAACCCTTGAAACTCTTCATAGAGCTGGGTTCGACCCTCCTCAACTCGGTTTGCTGCAACCAACTCAACAACACTAATTATAAACACACCATCACCTGGCAATAAGTTTGAGAAATATATAAATAAATTTGAATCTAACGTCTCTTTCCATTCACCAAACATTTCAAAACACCTACAGCTAACTTCGAGAAAAAACGGTTACACAAAGGAAGAATATACTGGTACTGACTATTATTTCTAAACTCGAGTTCAATTACTCAGTTTGCCAAACACCAACCCAAATTCCAGAAATATACTCATTCAAATCGTCCCCAATACAAAACCAGAACTTAATATAAAAATATACAATTGAATAAAGAATATACAATCCAAATAGAGGAACCAAAATAGAAATCTTAAACAATAGACTATAAGTAACATTGTACTTGCTAAGCCAATTCCATCCCAGTCGACCCGTCCACGCAGACACGGAGACAGGAGGACACGAGCTCCTAAAGGAAATAACTAGTCTTGGACACGCACTCCGAATACTGCTACAGCCAACACACGCCACACTACTGACTGGCAACCCCTGACACGACCGTACTTGGACATACCAAGCCAACTTCAAAATCGAAATAACACTTCAATACAAGTAATAGAGGGGAAAAGGATTACCTGCAGGAATTTCTCCCAAAATTGAGGACACAATCAAAGGCACAACACCGCTACCAGGACGGAGCCAAAACAATACTCCCGAGTACTTAGATCCTTCACAGCAGAATTTGGAAGGAAATCGAGTCCGTCTTCAAATCCTAGCAACTGATCCTAGCAAGGCTTGCTCGATCAGTATTCTGACTGTCAATTGATGTCAGGAACTGGCTCGAATCAATCTATAGATGTTGAGTTCTTGACCAAACAGTGATCCCTAGCCGATCGAACCCATCAATTGTATAGATCGGCACTCGAGAATTTGTGATCGGCAGCCTCGACTGAGCAGCAGTCATATTTCCAGAGAGAAAGTGACGTCGATCTGAAATTCAAGATCGAGAATACTTAGTTCGATCGCAATCGAAGCGACCGAAGAGAGAAAGGGATCAGAATCGAACTCACAGAACGTCGAATGTCTAGATTTGGAAGAAGCTCGATCACACGGAGGAGGTTGCCGTGTCGACGGAGGATCCTCGCACCACAGGATGGTCGGGGGAGATGAATTCGCCGGAGAAGAATATCTGCACCGCTGCTGATGGAGGACGACGCCCGGTCACCGGAGGTGAACCGTCGAGGAAAGTTGGAAGAAATGAACAGCAGTGGCTTGCTGAGGAAAAGAAATCTTCCGCCAACTGGGGAGAGAAACGGGGTCTCAATCGCCGTCGTGGCCTGTCGATCCGCCATCGGAAAGAATGGTGCATTGTTGGGAAGGTGAGCGTCGCCGCGGTGGTGACTCCTTCTTCAACCATCGGCTAGGGGACCATCGTCGTCTTTGTCGATTGCCGGCTGCCGGAGGTGAATTTAGCGTTAGGGTTTGGAAGAATATTTGGGAAAGGAAATGGAAAGAGACGCTCGGCTAAGATTTGCTAAAGAAATCAAAAAAATTCTCTCTCATGTTCAATATCAATGTGAGTCGAATTTACAAAAACCCCATTCAATAAATGTAAAGCTAATTTACACCCCCACCCCCCCCCACCACCCCCCCCCCCCCCTCCCGCAAAAGCCTTTAAGCAAAGAAGCCCCCCCCCCTTTTTCACATATTAGAAAATGAAACAAAAGTTAGTTAGAAGAATTGTTAAAAAGGGTAACAAGTTGTGGGGGCCACAATTGTTGTTACAACTAACTTTGAATTTGAAAATCCTGCTATTAAGTCAATTTTCCTCCAAAGTATAAATCAAAATATTTATTCGGAGATATTTAATGAAACATTATCAATATTCAATATTACTTAAATCAAACTTGTTTTTATTATTAGAAACTTTAAAATTTTCCAAAAATGGAAAATTGGAGTATAAATCTCTCCCCCTTAAAAGAATTCCATCCTCGAAATTTGAGGGACAACAAAATAAATTCTTAAAACAAAATCACGACGCATTGTTTAAACAAAGTCATTTATTTAAATTTAAATTTTTAAAAACAATACAATCAAGCAACAAATTGGGATATCGCTCCCGCATCTCGTCCTCGCGCTCCCACCTGGACTCTCCCGGAGAGTGATGTCTCCATATGACTCGGACAAGCGGTATAGTCTGATTTCGCAGTTGTTCCTACCTTCAATCAAGGACCTCCACTGGCTGCTCTACGTAGGCCAAGCTCTGACCCACCTCTAGCCCTGAGTGGTCAACAACCTGGCTGGGATATGGAATGTAGCGTCGAAGCTAGGGCACGTAAAAGACGTCATGTAGCTTGTCCAAGCTAGCAGGAAGTGCAAGTCGGTATGCCACCTCGCCAATGCATGCTGTCACATCGAAGGGCCCGATATATCTGGGCTGAGCTTCCTGTCACGACCCGCACCCTTATGAGGGGTACGAGCACGTGGGTACGTCCAGCCTACGCCGCAGAATCGGTGGTAGAACGCTGTATATAACAGTATGTAAATACTATGACTAACAGTATAAACGTACCTGTACAGTATATACTCTCCGAATGGAGGTGACATAACAATACAGTCTCAATCATAGAATAAAACTAAGGTAGATAGCTCAGAAGGAAAGACATATGATAGATGAAAGAGTAAATAAGTCCAGAGTCCAATACAAGCCCAGATATATACAACATCACAGGGTATCAAAATATAATATAGAAACTACAGTCTGATAAAGCTAGCTGGATCGCAGTCCAGTCAAACCTAGCTAACCTACACTACTTTGGAAGTACAAAATCTAGTGGCTCTACTATAAGGCCACGATCCAAGGCTACTCCATCTAACTCGAGCCCATAATAGGTCGAGCAGTCCGCCTCAGAGTTATCTGTAATATATCATAACGATATCCTGTCAGAAAAATGAGCAAGTACAAATACTAACAGCAGTTCCATATGAATTGACAAATTCTATAAGAGACAGTATAATGAACTACAAGACAAAGATATATGAAGACTTGGGAACCGTTCGGAAGCCGAGTTACAACCCTTAAACCAAACAAGGACCGGGGTTGTAACTCTTCTCCCGAGCCGAACTTAGTCTCCAATCAAGGTACAATGTAAAGGCAAGTAGAGCAGTGTGAGAAACTGTATATCATGGCATAGTGAGAAAATACGAATGTAGAACAGAGCAGGATATACGATAAGATAAAGTAAATATAAAATATGATTTGAATTATTAGAGCGATATGTGATCGGCTTGGGATAAGTGACAGGACAGGCTATCCACTTGGCCCGACAATCCGCGGTGACCTCAACGGAAAGTCATGCCGGCCAACCTGGATAACGAGCACAAGGCAAAAGGATCTCGCTACACCTTTCGTGAGGGAAGAGTGGCACGAGCACATAAATAGTGACAGGGTGGCTTGGATCATATAGCCCCTAATAATTTCCATCCCCGAATAGTACAATGGATCTGGACATGACATGTCATGGCACGTTGTCACGCCCCAGTACCGAAATACGGGGACGGACTAGGCCAGCTACTCCATATGAGGTACGTAACGTCATACGGCGATCGTGGCTGTCGAGAGACTAGGGGGTACATGCTACAATCAAGTCTCCTATGGTCCCACAGAGTTCTATGTCTCAATCAATCAAATCATATCAGCAAATAGATGAACATTAAAGATAAAGCAGTAAGGCGTCCCTGACGCTTCATCAAAATGATCATGAGAGACTAGCTTTATAATTTAGCTATCTCAGAGAGTCAGGAGTACAAAATTATACACAGCTGCAGTCTGTTTAATTACAATTATGTACCGATACAAAATATCGAGTAATCCGGCTAACAGGTGCCGGTGGCTAAACGCCGCAAAAGTATAAGCAGTAGTGGTGGAGAAGAAACCCACTCGAGTCCCCGAACTGCCATGCTCCTAGTATGCACCATGGATGTCAGGGAGAAAGATCGTGTCCTCAGGCTCTGCTACGGAATCTGGCCAAACAAAACCAGCGGGGTCAGCCCCGAATAGCAAGTACCGCCAAAGGGGCACAAGAGTTAAGATAAAACCCAGTTATAATGATAAGAATAAAGCTTATGCTGCGGCTATAGGGTAGCGCTACATCGTCGGACCCATCTGGCACCCTTACAACCAAACAAGGACAAAAGGTGCCACATGGAGCCGGGACGCGTCGCACTCTATGACCTTCACATAAGTTTACAGATATAAGTAAGAAGATCTCCTGGTCGTGACTTCGGTCGACAGACCATCGCAGCACGATAACCAACCCAACAATCAAACAAGAACATGGGTTGGATCACGTACCGCGGTGGGCCATGTTCCTTAGTCATTCACAGGAGTAACACATCACAATCAAATTAAGGCTTCCGTTCGTAACTTCGGTCCGCAGCCTGTCATAGTACGATAACCAACCCAACAATCAAACAAGAACATGGGTTGGATCACGCACCATAACAGTCCGCTTTCCTCAGTTACTCGCGGAAGGTAAAAGAAAATTACAAGCAAGTCATTTTCACGGCCAGTCAAGTCTACGAGTTTCTAGTATGGCAAGGTTATCCTCGCATTAATTATCAGAGTCCTCAGATCGTATCTTTCCAGCAAGGCTAGCCAACCCAGGGGTTCGCGTAGACAGGTATGATTTGAGCACAGGTCCCTCGTAAGGCTACCTTGCTAAAACATATAATATGTAGCAGGAATTAATCGGATACAGTCATCCACTCGTTGCAGATGACACAGTATCCGTGGAGACCAGCCGGCACGTCAAGACAATATCTCAAGGCGGCTGGTGTAACACGATCTCGGGATTTGCCCTTCCCATGCATCTAGTATATTTAGTTGCCTAATTTAGCCCTAGGTGAAACCTTGGATCCTCATGCTGTGGCCTGCATGATCATCCTCCTAGAATGTCGTACCGTAGTACGAGTACCCCAAGTGAGGATCCATGCCGATCAGTATGTCAACATGTTCTACCCTCCTTAGTGTATTACAACATTACAATGCGCCACGTGGGATTACGAGTCATTTGTCAAGCATGAACGAGAACCGGGACATTCAGGCACATGTAGCGAGTAGGAACACTTTGCTCTCCAGGGTCAGATTCATGCTCAGGACAAAAGGCGTAAGGATATATCGCATACACAAACCAATACATATACACGTATATAAGCCAAGGTAGCATGAAAAATGGAAAACCAGGGACAGGCTGACTAGGTACTAAGGCAAGGTCGGCCAACCAACGCGGGCGCGTCACCTCCATGGCACGGGCGCGTGGTGGGCGAGGGCGCGGTCATGAGCGCGGACGGCCACACGGGCGCGGGAAAAACGGCCGGGCGCATGACGACCACGCAGGGCGCGGGAGACCACGCGGGCGCAGGGGCACGGACCACGCAGGGTGCAGGCACCACGCAAGGCGCAGGAGACCACGCGGGCGCAGGCACCACGCAGGGCGCAGGAGACCACGCGGGCACCACGCAGGGCGCAGGAGACCACGCGTGCTGGAACCACGCGGCGCGGGAGACCACGCGGGCGCAGGCACCACGCAGGGCGCAGGGGCACGGACCACGCAGGGCACGGACACGCGAGGGCACGGACTGGTGCTGGAACCACGCGGCGCGGGAGACCACGCGGGCGCAGGCACCACGCAGGGCGCAGGGGCGCGTCCTCCCATAAGCGCGGCGCGGGATGCGCGCGCGCGGAGGGCGCGGACACAGGGGCACGGGACCTCCCATAAGCGCGGTGTGGGATGCGCGCACGCGGAGGGCGCGGACACAGGGCACTGTTCATCTTCTTCCCCTCAACTGAGAGGGAAGAACCATGACCCTAAAAAAACTCCAAAAATTATAACTAAGTCAAATCTTAACCAAATTTCGATTTTCAAAGTTCAATCTTGAGTAAAATTCAATTCTCTATAACATAGAACCATTAAAACTTGAAAATGATGGAGTTTAGTAGATCAAAACCAAGGAAAACCGAAAATGTTTAAAACTTAGATCTACAAAAATTAAAGCTTCCAATCAGAAAATTCCGAGTTCTAATCTAGTAGAGAATGAGGAGAAGAACAAGTTTTGGTAAAAATTTTGAAGTAAAAATGAAAATGATGGATCTCTCCCTTGTGCAAGTTGATACTTGCCTTTGGTTGGGTGAAGGAAGTAAATGAGAGGAGTTATGAGGAATGAATGAGGGGAGAGAAAAGGAATGGGGTTTTATATAAAAGCCTAAACCAAGTTGGTTCATGATGACCCAACGGGTTCAAGTGAACCGAGAACATGTCACCCAATTAGAGCCAAAACTGTAAACTAAAATCACAGAAAATAAATTACGAAATATTATTTTGTCAATAATTTGGGATATACATGAAGAAATACAACAAAATAAATATCGTATAAATATACGTAAATACAAATAAGCAGTATACGTACTAAAAATACGTATACCGGAATCAGGGAGTGACACACGTGATTTCGTAAAAGGGCAGCAAATCCCCTTAGAAATCGGTGTCTATACAAGTACAGGGAACAAGACAGGGAGTGTACCCATATACCCAGAAATCTAGGAACAATATCTCATGTCATGATCCGACGTGTACTAGTCCGTGAACTATCGTGACTAAGAATCAAGTAAGACACTACAACTGAATCGGATATAGCAGATATCAAGACAATGAAAACTATCAGTTAATGTACTCGCCTGTTGTCCTGAGTTGTATGGTATATCAATGCTCAGAGTGGAAAACAGAGACCTAAAGATGAGATACTGTAAGTTAATTTAGGTTTAAACAAGTTTAGGAATGATTCACAATGAATGATATACAATCTAGGTCAAACTAGGTCTCACTGAGTCACACTAAGTCCTGTCAAGTCAATCTAGGTCAAATCAAGTTATATCAAGTCAATCTAAGCCAAACCAAGTCAATCCTTGGTCATACCAGTCATCACGGGTCAAAATAAGTCGAAGAAAGTCAAACGGGGTCAAGAGTTGGCCTACAGTTGACTTTTGGTCAACTGGTCAACCCTGGTCAACTCTGGTCAACTCTAGGTCAACTCTAGGTCATACTGGTCAAGTGTTGACTAATAGTTGACTTTTGGTCAACTACACAAGTCTAATGGAAATTGGGACTAATTTGGGTAAAGTGTTGACCCATAGTTGACTTTCGGTCCAAAAAGTCAACCGTTGTCAACCGGGGCCAAGACTAGGTCTAGGCGACTATTTCTAACTATTACCAACCTCTACAACCCATATCCAAGTCCATCTTGGACTTCGAAACTCAAATCTTGGCCGTAGGCCAATATCCTTTTTTACCCTTAAAAATGGTAAAATTCTAGCTTAGGCAATTATCAAGTTAGCCTACCTATGCTTGGTATTTTGACCCGAGCTCCCTAGGGTAGTAAGGTACTAGCCTATAAATATATTACCTACCAAGATACCTAGGTAAAGTGGACATCTAGTCCATGTTACGGCCTAATGCCGATATCTTGAATATTTCAAGATACGCAATGGTACGGCGCAATACCGGCACCCTACAACCTCAATTTCCACTCGGGAGCCTACCCGCAAAATCTAATTCATGTATTCTTGCCCCACGCCAAGTTTCAACTCATTCCGATACTCCGAGCTCCGTTTCGCCCTCTAACTCGATCTCCTCTATTTCCTATTTCCCTCTTTTCTCCCTATTCCTCTAACTCTTCTAATTCTTTCCTTCTAACTTCTTCGTATTCTTTTCTAACTTCTAATTTCTTAAACTTCTTCTAATCTTAACTATCTATAAACATATACATATATATATATATATATATATATATATATATATATATATATATATATATATATATATATATATATATTTTATATATATATATTTTATATATATATATATATATATATATATATATAATATATATATATATATATATATATATATATATATATATATATATATATATATATATATATATAAAGGGAGGGTTCTATAGGCTAAAGGCACCAAGGAGGGGATGGAACCTGGCAGCAGCTGCTGCCAGGGCTGCTGCTGCTGCTGTTACTGCAGCTGTGCTGCTGCTGTGGCTGTTTCCTATTCTTCTCTTCATCTCCTTCTTTTCTTCCCTCCTATATATATATATATATATATATATATATATATATATAGATATGAGTGTGTGTATTTATATATGTATATGGATATGGGTGTATGTATGTATATATAGATGTGTGAGTGTTGTGTGTATATACATAATATATATATATATATATAATATATATATATATTATATATATATATATATATATATATATATATATATATATATATATATATATATATATATATATATATATTATATATATATATATATATATGTATATATACACACAACACTCACACATCTATATATATACATACATACACACCCATATCCATATACATATATAAATACACACTCATATCTATATATATATATATATATATATATATATATATATATAATATATATATATATATATATATATATATATATATATATATATATATATATATATAATACAAAATATATATATATATATATATATATATATATATATATATATATATATATATATATATATATATATATATATATATATATATATATATATATATATATATATATATATATATATATATATATATATATATATATATAATACAAACACACACACACCCTCACACAACACAAACACACACACATTCTCACCACTCTCATGACACCCATCATCATGACACTAAATACACATCAATATATATACACACACAAAAATACACATGTATATATATATATATATATATATATATATATATATATATATATATATATATATATATATATATATACCACTCTCTAAGGATTAAACCCTAATAAATCCTTAACCTATTTTTCTAGGAAAAACCTACAAATTTGTGGGCAAATGGTGGAGAATGAGCTCCTCTTCATTTATTGTGAGGGGGTTAAATGCAAATGAGAAATAAATGAAGAAATAAAAGCATACCTAGATTGGTTGGTTGGAGGAAGAAGAAAGACTTGAAAGGAATTGAATTTGAAAGAGAGAGAGAGTTGCTTAGTGGAGAAGAAAGAGGGGGGGCTCTCCTCTTGGCCGGCCAAGCATGGGCATGGGTAGGGGCACTTGTATTTACAATTTTGCCCCTCCCTAAGCCTAATGCTTAATTAAATTCCAAAATAGGTTTAGGAAGTTGCTAAAAATAAATAAAAATCATAATTAAACTAAATTACTCATGGGGGACTAGTCCAAACTCCTAAACCCTAAAGTTTAGTGTGGTGGGCCATGGTTAGCTAACATGCTAATTACGGCTCAAGTCGAAATTCACCGGGGATCCCGAATTAACTCGGAATGCGATGAAATTCGAACCCGACTCCTATAATAATTAAATAATAATATTCATGAAATAAAATTCCCAAAAATATTATAAAATAGAAAATTACCATTTTACCTCTAACTAGGAAAAGTGAGGGTGACAAGTCTATCCACCTTAAAAAATTTCGTCCTCGAAATTGAAGACACAAGCACAGGAAATCACAAACAGAAATAAAGAAAATAAATTTATACCTCAGGGCGCGAAAAGATAAGGGAAACGCTCCCGCATGTCGTCCTTCCTCTCCCAGGTAGACTCACCTGGAGAGTGATGTCTCCATGCAACCCGAACCAAGGATATGACCTGGTTCCGGAGCACCTTCTCCCTGCGATCCAGAATCTCCACCGGCTGTTCTGGATAGCTGAGAGTAGGTCCCACCTGTATCGCTGAATGGTCCAATACATGGCTAGGATCTGCCCGTACCACCTCAGCTGAGATACATGAAATACGTTGTGCACTCCATCGAGCCTGGTAGGCAAGTCCAGTCGGTAGGCTACTGCACCGATCCTCTCTAAGATGGTGAAAGGTCCGATGTAGCGCGGACTGAGCTTTCTACCGCCGCCAAAGCGAATAGTGCCACGTGTCGGGGATATCCTCAGAAATACCATGTCACCAACCTAGACACAAGACAAAAACTTAACACACAACTAACAACAATCACAACAAATATGACAAGAACTGAAACTAACCTCGAACTCTAACAGTCTCCGGTGACTATCGGCCCAATGCCGCTGCCTATCCTGAGCCATCCGAAGTCTGTCTCTAATCAATCTGACCTTCTCGACCGCATCCACAACCATCTCCGGCCCAAGAAGCGCCCGCTCGCCAACATCGTCCCAAGACAAGGGAGTACGGCATCTCCGTCCATATAGAGCCTCAAATGGTGACATCTCTATACTGGCCTGGTAGCTGTTGTTGTAAGCAAACTCTATCAGGTGAAGATGGTCCTCCCAAGAACCCCCGAGATCTAGCACACATGTGCGAAGCATATCCTCCAAAGTCTGGATGGTCCTCTCCGACTGCCCGTCTGTCTGAGGATGATAAGCAGTACTAAACTTGAGCGAGGTGCCCAAGCTAGCCTGCAAACTCCTCCAGAAGTGGGAAGTGAATCGGCTATCCCGATCTAAAACTATGCTCACCGAAACTCCGTGCAATCTCACGATCTGACGAACATACAGCTCAGCCAGCCTCTCCGTAGACAAACCCACTTTGAAAGACAAAAAGTGGGCCGATTTGGTCAATCTATCAACTATGACCCAAACCACGTCCTTCCCTCCTGGCGACCGTGGAAGTCCAGATACAAAGTCCATGGTGATGTGCTCTCACTTCCACTCGGGAATGGGTAGCGGCTGTAGCAATCCACCTGGTCTCTGCCTCTCGGCCTTCACCTGCTGACACACAAGGCAACGAGATACAAACTGAGCTACCTCGCGCTTCATGCCATACCACCACACGTGCTCTCTCAGGTCCCTATATATCTTGTTGGCTCCAGGATGCATAGAATACTAAGAGCGATACGCCTCCTGAAGAACCTCCTCCCGAAGCTCTCCACGCGAAACGCACAGCCTAGTACCGTGCCGCAACGACCCGTCTTTGGCTACAGAGAAATCGTCAAGCAAGCCGTCCTCACCTGCTTCCTGATGCTCCTCAGGGCAACATCATCATACTGCGCTGACCTGACTCTATCCATCAGCTCAGACTGAATTTGCAAACCCTACATCTGGATCTCCATGCCCGGAATGATGACCTCAATACCCAAACTATCCAGATCGGCCAACAAGTGACGATCTGTCGTCAAGAACATAGCAATTGGATACCTGCTCAAGGCATCTGCAACTACGTTGGCCTTCCCCGGATGGTACTGCAAGGATATATCGAAGTCCTTCATCAGCTCTAACCACCGCCTCTGTCGTATGCTCAACACCTTCTGAGTGAACACGTACTTCAAGCTCTTGTGATCTGTGAAGATCTCAACTCGCTCTCCGTACAGGTAATGCTTCCATAACTTCAAAGCAAATATAACCGCGGCCAACTCCAGATCATGAGTAGGATAGTTCTTCTCATGAGGACGCAACTGCCTGGATGCATAGGCAATCACCTTCCCGTGCTGCTGAAGAACACACCCTAAACCCTTCCCGGAAGCATCGCTAAAGATCGAGAACCCTCCTGACCCAGATGGCAAAGTCAGGATCGGAGCTGAAGTCAACCTCCTCTTTAGCTCATCGAATGCAGCCTGACACTCAACAGTCCAGACGAACTCCACGTCCTTCCTGGTGAGTCTAGTCACCGGCTCTGCAATCCGCGAGAAGTCCTGGACGAACTTCTGGTAATAGCCAGCCAAACCCAGAAAGCTCCGAACCTCGGCAACTGAACTGGGCGTAGACCAAGACTCCACTGCCGAAATCTTCCTCTGGTCTACTGAAATCCCGTGCTCGATCACAACATGACCTAGGAACTCCACCTGGTCTAAGAAGAACTCACACTTCGAAAGCTTTCCGTAGAGTTACTCCCTCCTCAGAGTCTCTAACACAACTCTCAAGTGCTCCTCATGCTCCTCCTGCGTCTTCGAATATATCAAGATATCGTCTATGAAGACCACCACGAACTTGTCAAGGTACTGATGGAATACCTTGTTCATCAAGTTCATGAACACCGCGGAAGCATTGGTCAACCCAAATAGCATCACTGTAAACTCGTACTGGCCATACCGAGTCCGAAATGCTGTCTTGGGAATGTCATCCCGCCTCACCTTCAGCTGGTGATACCCGGACCTCAAATCTATCTTCGAAAAGACCTTTGCCCCACTCAGCTGATCGAATAAGTCATCGATCCTCGGCAAAGGGTACCTATTCTTGATAGTGAGGTTGTTGAGCGCCCGGTAATCAATGCACATACGGGACATACCGTCCTTCTTCGGCACGAATAGGACTGGCGCTCCCCAGGACGAAGAACTGGATCTGATGAACCCCTTGTCCTGCAGCTCGTCGACTTGCTTCTTCAGCTCTATCAACTCGTTGTTGTTTATCCTATAGACATGCTGCGAGATGGGCTCGGCGCCCGACACCAAGTCTATGGAGAACTCAATATCCCTGTCTGGCGGCATCCCCGGCAACTCCTCGGAAAAGATATCCGAGAACTCAGCAATCAACTGATATGGCAAATCCTGCCCCGCCAACAAAGCTCCACAGAATCCAGCCTCCGGCTCCGCTGCTCCTCGAGCAAACTCGATCTCTGGCTCATCCGGCGCCCTAAAAAGAACTCTGCCTCCTCTACAATCAATGCTAGCATGGTGCATGCTCAACCAATCCATACCGAGTACCATATCGTACCTCGGTAGGGGCATTACGAGCAGACACGCACTCAAGTCCTGGCCTCTCAGAGTGACTCTCCGCCCCTTGCAAATATTATTAACCAGGATAATACCTCCCCCGGTCATAATCTTGTAAGTCCTACCCATATATTCAGCAATAATATTGTGACTCAGAGCAAAAGAAACAGACACAAAACTATGGGTCGCCCCAGAATCAAATAAGGCAAAAGCAGGAAAGAATCTAGGAGAACATGACCTGCTACAACATCTCCTACGGGCTCTGCCTCCTCCTCTGCTGCCAAAGCGAACACCCTGCCCGCGGGTGCTCTCCTCTGGTGCTGGACAAAACACTGCTGCTGGGTCTAAAGTGGAGGACCCCTCTGCTGAACTGCTGGCCCTCTAGCCGGTTGCGTTCTGTCCTGGCCTCCTCTGACTCCGCGAAAGCGGCAATCCCTCAGCTGGTGATCGGGCACCCCACAGTAGAGACAGACGCCCAACCTCTTCCTGCAAGCCTCCCTGGTGTGCCCCGGCTTCCCGCAGAAGCCGTACGGAGTAGCCGATCTCTGGCCCTGTCCCTGGTGCTGCTGGGCACGCGCCGGTGCCTGCTGAATCTGCAACAGAGGCTGCTGCTGAAATGGCCTCTGCTGATGCTGAAAGTGGGGGCGCTTGGCTGGTCCCGCACTGGAACTCGCCCCCATAGTATCTCCGCTCCTCTTCGGCTTGAGACCGAAGTCCTCCTCTGCAATCTGCGCGTCCATCAATATCTGATCGAACGTCGCGTCACGGCGACCCGAGGTGCGGGTGCACACTGCATGAATAAGTCCCCTGCGGAACTTATGAGCCTTCTGCCCCTCATCCTGGATCATATCGAAAGCGAACCTGCTAAGGCGGAAGAACTCAACTGCATACTCGTCTACCGACGAGTTCCCCTGCACTTGACCCACGAACTGGCCCTCCAATGCTGTAAGAGCCACGTCCGGAAAGAACTTCTTCTTGAAGAGACTCCAGAAGTTCTCCCAAGTCAGCCCTCTCACCAACGTACGAGGATCCGTACGGTACCATGTCAGTGCAATGTCGAAGAATCGGCTGGCTGCGGCCAAAACCCAAAGTGCTCTAGGAAGCTCTGTCAGCTCCATGCTCCGCTGTACATCCTCTAGCCAGTCGTCTGCATAAAGGATGCCCTCTGTGCCTGTGAAGTCTCTGGAGCTCATCTTCCTAAAGTCTAATACTGTCTCCGGCCTGGACTGCTGCTGGCACGGCTACTGGCCAGTAGGGCCCTGTACCATACCCGGTGCCACTCTCTCCACTACTGCCAGTGCAAGCTGATGCGAGTTCTCCATACTCTGCCTCAGCATCTCGATCTGACGGTGTGACGCCTCCGACTGGCAATGCGACACCTCTGCTTGGGCCTACTGTCTCCATCATCTGCTGAAGGAGAAGGAACATATGATGTGTATCCGTCGGTATCGGTGGTGGTGGCGGCAGTATCTCTGGAATAACGATCGTAACCCTCTGGGGTGGAGGTGGTAGACCTCCCTGTGCAACTGCCTGGGTTCGGAATAGTAGAATCACTGGGGGCAGTCTCGTGAACCTCCTCCTCTGCCTGATCAGATCTCTCAGGCAAGCTACTCGATCCAGTGGCCTGCGGGTGCGTCTTCGTCACCTGGAGACGAATTGAAACAAAGATATCAATATGGCACATGAGTAGATTATCAAAGAAGGACAGTTAATTTAATACAAGGTGAATAATCATGATAATCAAAAGATCAGAAATTTCCTAGGTGTGATTGAGAAACTCCTATCATGTCCTAGGTCCTACGTCCTAATTGCAGGCTCGTAATTAGTACTCTAAGTCGAGCACCATTACGAGATCGCACTAATTGTGACACTGGACCTGCATGGGCCACCACAAAAATGTCACGACCTACACCCTTATGAGGGGCACGAGCACGTGGGTACGTCCAGCCTACGCCGCAGAATCGACGGTAGAACGCTGTATATAACGTCTGTAAATACTACGACTAACAGTATAATTGTACCTGTACAGTATATACTCTCCGAATGGAGGTGACATAACAATACAGTCTCAATCACAGAATAAAACTAAGGTAGATAGCTCAGAAAAAGACATATGATAGATGAAAGAGTAAATAAGTCCAGAGTCCAATACAAGCCCAGATATATACAACATCACAGGGTATCAAAATATAATATAGAAACTACAGTCTGATAAAGCTAGCTAGATCGCAGTCCAGACAAACCTAGCTAACCTACACTACTCTAAGTACAAAATCTAGTAGCTCTACTATAAGGCCACGATCCAAGGCTACTCCATCTAACTCAGCCCATAATAGGTCGAGCAGTCCGCCTCAGAGTCATCTGTAATATATCATAACGGTATCCTGTCAGAAAATGAGCAAGTACAAACACTAACAGCAGTTCCATGTGAATTGACAAATTCTATAAGAGACAGTATAATGAACTACAAGACAAAGATATATGAAGACTTGGGAACCGTTCGAAGCCGAGTTACAACCCTTAAACCAACAAGGATCGGGTTGTAAGTCTTCTCCGAGCCGAACTTAGTCTCCAATCAAGGTACAATGTAAAGGCAAGTAGAGCGTGTGAGTAACTGTATATCATGGCATGGTGAGAAAATACTGAATGTAGAACAGAGCAGGATATACGATAAGATAAAGTAAATAAAATGTGATTTGAATTATTAGAGCGATATGTGATCGGCTTGGGATAAGTGACAGGACGGGCTATCCACTTGGCCCGGCAATCCGCGGTGACCTCAACGGAAAGTCATGCCGCCAACCTGGATAACGAGCACAAGGCAAAAGGATCTCGCTACACCCTTCGTGAGGGAAGAGTGGCACGAGCACATGAATAGTGACAGGGTGGCTTGGATCACATAGCCCCTAATAATTCCCCATCCTCGAATAGTACAATGGATCTGGACATGACATGTCATGGCACGTGATTTCGTAAGAGGGTAGCAAATTCCCTTAGAAATCGGTGTCTATACAAGTACAGGAACAAGACAGGGAGTGTACCCATATACCCAAAAATCTAGGAACAATCTCATATCATGATCCAACGTGTACTAGTCCGTGAAA
Source organism: Iris pallida (assembly GCA_029216955.1). Classification (NCBI taxonomy): domain Eukaryota; kingdom Viridiplantae; phylum Streptophyta; class Magnoliopsida; order Asparagales; family Iridaceae; genus Iris; species Iris pallida. The sequence goes on from JANAVB010028372.1 coordinate 46,886, forward strand.
TATCGTGACTAAGAATCAAGTAAGACACTACAACTGAATCGGATATAGCAGATATCAAGACAATGAAAACTATCAGTAATGTACTCGCCTGCTGTCCTGAGCTGTATGGTATATCAATGCTCAGAGTGGAAAACAGAGACCTAAAGATGAGATACTGTAAGTTAATTTAGGTTTAACAAGTTTAGGAATGATTCACAATAAATGATATGCAATCTAGGTCAAAGTAGGTCTCACAGAGTCACACTAAGTCCTGTCAAGTCAATCTAGGTCAAATCAAGTTATATCAAGTCAATCTAAGCCAAACCATGTCAATCCTAGGTCATACCAGTCATCACGGTCAAAACAAGTCGAAAAAAGTTAAACGGGGTCAAGAGTTGGCCTACAGTTGACTTTTGGTCAACTGGTCAACCCTGGTCAACTCTGGTCAACTCTAGGTCATACTTGTCAAGTGTTGACTAATAGTTGACTTTCGGTCAACTACACAAGTCTAATGGAAATTGGGACTAATTTGGGTAAAGTGTTGACCTATAGTTGACTTTCGGTCCAAAAAGTCAACCGTGGTCAACCGGGGCCAAGACTAGGTCTAGGCGACTATTTCTAACTATTACCAACCTCTACAACCCATATCCAAGTCCATCTTGGACTTCGAAACTCAAATCTTGGCCGTAGGCCAATATCCTATTTTACCCTTAAAAAGGGTAAAATTCTAGCTTAGGCAATTATCAAGTTAGCCTACCTACGCTTGGTATTTTGACCCGAGCTCCCTAGGGTAGTAAGGTACTAGCCTATACATATATTACCTACCAAGATACCTAGGTAAAGTGGACATCTAGTCCATGTTACGGCCTATTGCCGATATCTTGAATATTTTAAGATACGCAATGGTACGGCGCGATACCGGCGCCCTACAACCCCGATTTCCACTCGGGAGCCTACCCGCAAAATCTAATGATTAAACCCTAATAAATCCTTAACCTATTTTTCTAGAAAAAACTACAAATTTGTGGGCAAATGGTGGAGAATGAGCTCCTCTCCATTTATTGTGAGGGGGTTAAATGCAAATGAGAAATAAATGAAGAAATAAAAGCATACCTAGATTGGTTGGTTGGAGGAAGAAGAAACTTGAAAGGAATTGAATTTGAAAGAGAGAGAGAGAGAGAGTTGCTTAGTGGAGAAGAAAGAGGGGGGGCTCTCCTCTTGGCCGGCCAAGCATGGGCATGGGTAGGGGCACTTGTATTTACAAGTTTGCCCCTCCCTAAGCCTAATGCTTAATTAAATTCCAAAATAGGTTTAGAAAGTTGCTAAAAAAAATAAAAATCATAATTAAACTAAATTACTCATGGGGACTAGTCCAAACTCCTAAACCCTAAAGTTTAGTGTGGTGGGCCATGGTTAGCTAACATGCTAATTACGACTCAAGTCGAAATTTACGGGGTCCCGAATTAACTCGAATGCGATAAAATTCGAACCCGACTCCTATAATAATTAAATAATAATATTCATGAAATAAAATTCCAAAAATATTATAAAATGGAAAATTACCATTTTACCCCTAACTGGGAAAAGTGAGGGTGACACTTCCCGTCTCTGCAGAAACAATGGTGTTCTGGTTGGTGGGATCTTCAGTAACACCATATCTCCAATTGCAAACTCTAACAGTTGTCTGCTACTGTCTGCCAAGTGCTTCTGTCAATCTTGTGCAACTCTGCGACGCCTTGAGCCTTGAGACCAAGTACGATAATTACATACAAGAAGTTGAAATAACACGATCTAACAATGATAAGAGTCAAATAGGCACGAGATGGAATGAAGTTTCAATTACAACTTAGAGGAGCAAATCATAAAACACAAACTATTAAGTACGATAAAAAATCGATAGTTTAACACAAGTGGACTAAGACAAGATAGGAAAATCATGGTCAGATAGACATGATTTAAGATCAAAGTTTAGATAAGACACAAACGAAGTATGGAATCAAAATCTGGCAATATATATTTTTGAGGAAATCAATGATCTAACGATAAAATGCTAGAAGGAAAATTAGCAAGGTTGATTGAGGAGACGTACGAAATACTCAGGAGATATAGTATCAAATCAAGATAAACGTGCAAGAATTTATGATTCTCCAAAACCAATAATCATATGAAAAGGGAATATAGTCTCCATGATATCCAAGAACATATAGATATTTGAAGTCACTTTACTTAGAATTCCTGCCCCGCCAGTGTATGTCTGGCTGTAGTGAACTTTTGGTTCTATGACTTAAATAACAATATGTTACCGAATAACATATCACTTTATCCATTTTCAAATAATTATTAACGAAGCAACACAAGATATCTAAATATGAAGAGTTTAGGACAAAGTCTCAATAATACCCGAAAACCTATGAATGTCTGAAATCACTTCAACTTGGAGTTCATGCCTCGCCAGTGCGCAACTGGCTGCAGTGAATCCTCAGTCTCTATAATCCAGATAATGGCTGCAGTGCACAACTGCCACGTCATAATAGATAGTCGAATATTCTCTCAACCTTGTCCATGGAATTTCCAAAGGGTTTATGGTAATCCAATACGAGTTCTAAATCATGATAGAAAATGATGTTATATGTCCTTTACAAAATAAGAAGTTTCACTTGGTACTAATAAGCAACAAAAGATCCAACAAGGAGTAGCGGGTACTAAAAGAAACAAATAAGGAGATTTTTAAATCTTGGACAGGAAAAAAAGCTTCAAATAGTAACCAAAATCTCAAATAAAAACCAGGATGGTAACAAGATTCCATATTTGGAACGTAATCTTGGATAGGTAACGAAGTCTCAAAAGTAGCATAGAAGCAAGGTATCAGATAGAGGACAAGGTCTCAAAATAAGGAATAAAATCTCATATCGGAAACCTGGTTCAATAATATCTCAAATAACCGCGAAATCTCAGACAAAATCTCAAAGGAAAAACAAACCTCCAACATGATACAAGGTCTCAAATGGAGAACCAATATCAACAAAGTCGTGATTAGGAAATAAAATTTTGAATATGAAATCTTGACGAGGAAACAAGGTATCGAATAGGGAACACAGTCTCAACGAGTCGCGAGTAGAACTGAAGTTTCAAAGTCTGAAAAATCTTGAATATGAGACAAAATCACGAACAAAAAAAGTCTCAAAATAGGAAACAGGATCTTAAAATCTCGAATGGAATCAAGTTACGAATAGGAAAAGAGAATCAATGGGTGAATAGGAACAAGTATCCATGAAACAAGCGATACCTCAAATATGGGACAAGATCGAAACAAAGTTGTGAGCAGAACATTTTCTCAAATAGAAAACAAGCCATGAATAGGAAACGAAATCTCATATAAGGAACAGGTCAAGACTTCAGATTTGAAAGAAAGTTTTCAAACGATATGTCTTGAATGGTGAATAGAAGCAAATATCGAATAAGAATCAAATTCCAACAAGCCTCGAATAGAAAACTGAACCTCGAAGAGAAAACAAAACTCACGAATTATAACAAGTTCTGAATAGGAAACAGAATTCTGAGTAGAATCTCAAAAAAAGCAAGGTTACGAAGAGTGGATGGAGGAGTATCAATCAACGAATAGGAAATAATATCTCGAAATAAGTTTCGAATATCAACCAAGGTTCCAAAATAAAAACAAGAAGTTTCAAGAATGATCTAGATGCTAAGAAAAATTTAAGGGAAGACTGGATTGCGAATCAAGATACATGGTTTTCCCAACCATGCAAAAGAAGCCTTCTGCCTTCAGTCTATCTTCAGTATTCCTCCGGGACTGGAATCTCTTTAATCTTCTTTAACTGTCTTAACGTAGACTGGTTCATGCGGTAGTTGTCACTCCCGTTTCTCGTTATACGTATTTTTATTATACGTGTCCGAATTTCTGACATTTGTCAGGAGGATCGTAGTTAGACTTATCTTGCTTAGCCTAGTCTTGGTTTAATCTTGACTTGGTTTATTTTGGGTTGGTTCAACATGTTGGCTTGGTTTGGTTTGAGATGGTTGGGCTTAATATATAAGTCAACCCCTCTCTCTCTCTCCTCTATTTATTTCTCATAACTTCTCCATCTTCTTCATTTACTCCTCTCCACCTACACCCAAGAGCCTAGGCAAGTGCAACTTGCTTCATGATCGATCTTAAGTTTTATTGTTCCATTATCTTCTTTAAATGATTATAAGCCTCTTTGGAACTGTAGCTCCCCTTCCCGAAAATTTTGAAATATTCTATTTTTACTTATTTTAATTAAATGGCAATTTTTAGATTTTATAAATAATTAATTATTATATTTAATTGTTATATTAAATTGTTATAATGGGATTTATAATTTATGCGTATATATATATATATGTATGTGCATGTGTATATATATATGTGCATGTATATATATAATATATACACTAAATATGTGTACGTATATATATATATATTATATATATATATATATATATATATATATATATATATATATATATATATGAATATCGATTTATTATCTGAAATAT
>JANAVB010028373.1:0-59643 GCA_029216955.1 Iris pallida
TTTTTTTTAATTTTTTTTAATGTGGTGCCCGCCAACTCTAATTGAGGCATGGGTTTGGAGTGGGCCACCTGGCTCCGATTTTTTTTTTTTTTTTTAATGTGGTGGCCGCCAACTCTAATGGAGGCATGGGTTTGGTGGGCCCCACCATTTCTTTTCTTTTCTTTTTTTCTTTTTTCCTTTTTTTTTCTTTTCTTTTTTCTTTTTTTTTCTTTTCTTTTTCTTTTTCTTTTCTTTTCTTTTTGCTTTTTTCTTCTCTGGGGTTTGGGTACCTAACGGCTATTTTTTTTTTCTTTCTTCTTCTCCCTTTCTACAACGGCTAGTTATTTCTAACGGCTATATTCTAAATTCATCATAAAAACATATGAAAGCTTCAATTTTTTACAACCCACTACTTATTTCTACGGCTATATTCTAATTCTAAACGGCTATATTAAATATTTTAAAAAAATACATTTAAATATATTAGATATCTATAACTAAAATGGCGATTTTCACGTTGAGAAAAAAAAATTATTGAGATAAACAAATTACCTGTCCGGTAAATATTTTATCGGATACGTTGCTTCCTAATCAACTCCGTAGTCGGTCCACCGGGAATACGACCATCGTTAGACATTTACTATGATTGTGAAAAAAAAGGAGAAGAGCTAAGTTGGAACTCTAAAAAAGAAGAAATGAGTTAGAATGTGAAGAAGAGGAGGAGCGGATGAGAATTATATAGAGGAAAGACAGCCGCTGTTTTGAAAAAACAAGCAGCAAAACCCTCCTTCCAAACCTAAAACAATGGGCCAAACAAAGAACAAGAAGAAAAAGACAAGCAAAAAAAAGGGAAAAAAAAACAAAAGGAAAAAGAAAAAACAAATAAAGAAAAAAGAAAGAAAGAAAGAAAAGAAAGGAAAAAAAAAAGAAAAAAAAAACCATCCGAGTAAAAAAAAAGAAAAAAAGAAAAAGCATGCCTCCATTGGCTTTGGCGGCAACAGTGAGAGGAAAAAAAATAATAAATAAAAACCATGACTCCAAGTAACTTGGCGGCACCGCCTTAAAAAAAAAAAAAATTCGTGAGCCAGGTGGCCCACTCCACCCCGTGCCGCCAACTCTAGTGGAGTTGGATCCTTTTCTTTGGAAATTCACCAAACTTCTCCCTCTACATGAAAATTTGTATAATTTCGTCCCTTTCGACGAAAATTTCTGAAAGCTTATATAGTGACTTCGTAACCCGTACAAATTTCATTATAGCAAGATTGATACAAATACTATTGAATCATTTGTTCCAAGATTCAACCGACACAAATCTCAAGTACAAAGGCAATAATATTGCAATGAGATCTCCAACTCCATTGTACTAGAATATTGTATCTAGTAGCGATTGTGCACCGAACACGACAACGTGACAAACTCCTTGAACGAAGTAGACAACTCTTTTGAAAAAATATTTTTCTCCAACTGTCTTAAATGCGAGCCCTATGAGCGAGTACGATTCTCCTCGTAGATTGCGTGGATGGTCTCATTGAATCTCCTCAATGAACACACCAAAGAGCACCCCTCTTAGCCCCTTAAATATGACTAAGAAATCCTAATTTATGATTAGAAAATTTCTAAATTAGCTCAAGTCAAATCATAATCATTCATATTAGGTCCGATGATTAAACAGTCCGGAAAATAAATAATATATGCAAATTTTTGCGACGGTGGTATATTGTTATATACTGAAAAAGCTGTTGAAAATTTTGCTAATATTGATAATATACCTACGCTATACCTGTTAGTATAACTATGATGCTCTTTTGATTCTATTTTAGTCTTGGTCCAGTCATAACCGATCCTCGTCTTCGCCATAACCTCTGCTCCAGACCACTCTAGACTGCACAACCATACCTCGAAGCCTGGTTAAATTTTGCGACAAATATCAATTGTAGGCCTTTAATATCAAAGAATCTTGAGTCTAAGAGATCGTTTCACTCATTTAGAAATGGGTATATTAGAGGCAGCGACAATTAAAGATAAGATAAACGAACATTTTCGGTGGGAATAACTAAAACCAATAGATGAACAAGTTAAGAAATATTATTCGGATCCTAGTGTAGGAGAGGTAGAAAATAAGTGTAAGATTAAATTAACTTAAATTGAGGCTGTAAAAATATATATTGCATTTACTAAAGCAGGATCCTTCTACAGCCGACCAAAGTTCCACAAAAAAGTAGGCTTAATTGCAACTTGATACCCTCAACTATTCAACTTGATACCCTAAACTTTTTTTTGTAACAACTTGATACCCTAAAAAAATTAAGACCAAATACAGTTGCTTAAAAATTAGAACTACCCCGCCCCCTACCCCTCTCCCCCACCCCTGTACCCCCTCCTCCTCTCTCGGCTACCCCCATCCACCTCGCTCCCCCCACCCTCGGCTGCACCACCGCCCCCTCTCTCCGCGGTGCCGTCGTCGCAGGCTGCGCACGTCCTGAGAGGGAGGGGGGTGCAGCCGGATGGTGGGTGGAGCGGGTTGGGGCAGCCGAGAGAAGGGGGGAGGGTGTCGGCAGGGGGTGGGCGGGTCGGCAGGGGGAGCGGGGTCGGGGCAGCAGAAGGGTTGGGGGCAGCCGAGAGAGGAGGGAGGAGGGAGGGAGTTGGGAACGCATGGATAATTTGTCTTTTTAATTTTTTTGGGTATTAACTTGAAAATATTAAATAGTTGATGGTATCAAGTTGTCGAGTAAAAAAGTTTAGAACATCAAGTTTAAAAAGTGGAATAGTTAAGGGTATAGGCAAAGAAATATTCTGGTTGATGTTGTTTCGTAAGAACCATCTTATTGTTATCCTTAGAACAACAAGAAACAACAAAGCATTAATTAGTTTCAAACTTTGGTTGCTAGCTATACGAGTCATTCTTTCGTGTATTAGCTTCTTCATGAGTGTAGAAAATAATGGTTGGATGAATTTATTAATGGACTACTTCACTACTTATAGGGAGTCTAGCTCCTCTACATACTACATATTCCGATGTGGGACTAAAAGTCCCTTATTGATTCTCAATACTCCCCCTCAAGATGGACGATAGATATTGATCATCCCCATCTTATTACATAGCTTCGACAGACTTAATGAACTAAGACCCTTAGTCAGACAGTCTGCAACTTGTTCTTCTGAGCGGACATGGTCAATTTTCAATATCCCTTGTTCCAGCTTCTCCTTGATGAAGAATCGATCAATCTCGATGTGCTTCATTCTGTCGTACTGAACTGGATTGTTAGCTATACTAATTGCAGCTTGACTATCGCTCAGAAGACGCAATGGTGCTCCCTTATCCAGCTGCAACTCTGTCAGCAATACTTTCACCCACAGCAACTCTGACACTCCCAGAGCCATTGTTCTGTATTCTGCTTTAGCTGTCGACCATGCTACCACTGACTGTTTCTTGCTTCTCCATGAGACCAGATTTTCTCCTACAAAAACACAGTATCCCGTGGTAGACCTTCTGTCGTCTATGCAGCTCGCCCAGTCTGCATCACAGTATCCCTCAACTTCTATGCGTCAATTCTTCTTGAACAATAGCCCCTTTCCCGGCGTTTCTTTCAGATATCTCAAGATCTGAAATACTGCTTCCATATGACCCTTTCTTGGATCATGCATGTAGCGACTCACTACACTCACCGCAAATGAGATATCAGGGCGAGTGTGTCCCAGATAAATCAATCTTCCTACAAGTCTTTGATATCATTTACGATCAACAGGCTCTCATGTTTCTGCTCCAAACTTACTCTTCTGGTCAATTGGAGTAACGGCTGCTTTGCATCCCAGCATCCCTGTCTCCTTCAGCAGATCTAGTGCGTATTTTCTTTGTGATAGAACAATTCCCTGTTCGCCTTCACACACTTCGATACCTAGAAAGTACCTCATCGCTCCTAAATCCTTCACCTCAAACTCCTTCGCAAGTTTTGACTTCAGCTTAGTGATCTCGACTTCATCATCACCTGTGATCACTATATCATCCACATATACAGCAAGTATAGTGATGTGGCCTCTTGCATGCTAGAGGAAGACCGTATGATCTGCATTTGTTTGACGGTATCCCATGCCTGTAACAGCCTTTCTGAATCTGTCAAACCAGGCTCGAGGAGATTGCTTGAGCCCGTATAGCGACTTCTTCAGTTTACACACCTTTTCTTGCGACGTCCCTCCGTCTGATTCCGTCGCGTAGCACCCTGGCGGGAGCTCCATGTATACTTCTTCTTGCAGGTCCCCATGAAGAAAGGCATTCTTAACATCCAGCTGGTACAGCTTCCACCCATAGTTCGCTGCAATGGAGACCAGAGTTCTCACGGTGCTCATTTTTGCTACTGGGGCAAACGTCTCATCATAGTCTATTCCATATGACTGTGTGAATCCTTTTGCAACCAACCTTGCCTTGTACCGCTCTACTTTTCCTTCTGGCGTCTCTTTCACTGTGTACACCCATTTGTATCCCACAACTTTCTTCCCTTTGGGTAATGGAACCAACTCCCATGTCTTATTTTTCTCCAGTGCCCCAAGTTCTTCCATCATTGTAGCTTCCCACCTTGGATCTTTTTTTGCTTCCTGCCAACACTTGGGCAATGAAGTAGAGTCTAACGATGCAATGAAGGCTCGATAATTCGAAAAAATGTTAGAATAAGACAAGAAGTTGGCAATGTCATGTTCGTAATCATCAAAACGAGCAGGAGCCTTACCTGTATTGATGCGAGAAGATCTTCTTAAGGGAGCAATAGGTGGTGGAGAGATCATACCATCCGAGTCGGAGAGATCCGCATCAGAATCCGAGTGATTCAGTGCGGGGGGCAACATCTTCAGAAGTTGGAGCAGGAGTAGACGAGGGACTTGGTACAGTAGGCACAGGGCACGACATAGGTACAGTACTGGATTTCTGTTGTCTCCTTCTGTAGACTTGGAGCTCCTTTTCCCTTGTCTGCTGCTCTCCCTGCGTAACATATGTATCTTCTTCTCCATTATCTGTATCTGAGTCACTGTGCTCTCTCCCTTTCGTCCAATTGTCTACAACCGGACACGAAACCGATCCGACGACCACATTTGGGCTTATTATCTCCCCCTCACATCGAACACCATCTGTGTTAGGTGTGTCACCAAATACTGAACCTTCATACGAACCATAGTATGGTTCGAGCTCTCTGAATGTAACGTCCATGCTGACAAACATCTTTCGCTCGACTGGACTCCAACAGGCATATCCCTTCTGAGTCGCCGTGTAACCGACAAAGACACATTTAACTGCCCTAGGATCCAGTTTGCCAATGCCTGGCCTATTATCTTGGACAAAGCACACACATCTAAAAACTTTCGGTGGAACAGTGTATGTAGTTGTCCCAGTAAGCATCTCCAACGGTGTCTTCCAGTCCAACACTTGAGATGGCATTCTGTTGATAAGATAAGAGGCCGTCAATATAGCCTGCCCCTATAAGTGTTTCGAGAAATTCATAGCCAGCATCATCGTCCGTGCGACTTCTAGCAGGTGTCTGTTCTTTCGTTCAGCCACACCATTTTGTGCCGGAGTATAAGCACATGAAGTTTGATGTAGTATTCCATGAGTGAAAAAATACTCAGCAACCCACTTATTAGTATACTCCGTCCCATTGTCAGACCGGAAACACTTAATTTTAGTGCCATATTATGTTTCCACCCGTCGATGGAAGTCCCGAAAGGCATCAAGGACGTCACTTTTATTCTTCATAAGGTAGACCCATGTCACGCGGGTATAACAGTCAATAAAGGTGACAAACCATCGGAAGCCGTTAATGCCGGTTGTAGGACAAGGGCCCTATATGTCCGAATGTATCATGTCAAAAGCAGCGGAACTCCTATTCCCCGAGCTCACATACGAGCTTCTGGTATATTTTTCCAACTCACAAGCATCACAAAATAACTTCTCTTTATTAGCCCTTTGATATAAGGACGGATACATTCAACTAATAACTTGAAAAGAGGAATGACCGACACGCTGGTGGTGGAGTAGCAAGTCGGCTTCAACACTGCGACAGGAAGCTTCTGGTGGTGCGTCTGCTACCAAGGATGCCAATGCGTTGTCCTGTCCAGTCCTGTCTAAATACCACAGCCCCTTATGCCATGTGCCAGTCCCAAGTCGTCGTCCTGTCCCTTTCTTCTAAAAAGTCACCGTAGGAATGTCAAAGGAAACAGTACAGTTAAGATCAAGTATAATGGCACTAATTGATAGAAGATTGACAGAAAAAGGCGGAGCATGTAAGACATTGGTTAGAGTGATAGAAGGGGTGCATGCGACAGTGCCTTTACCCATTACAGGGCTGGATGTACCATCAGCGGTCTGAATACTCTCCGGCAATGGTAGGTGAGTATAGTCCTGAAACGCACCACGGGATCCCGTGACATGGCGAGATGCCCCAGAGTCCATAATCCATCCTGGCTAATGGACAGATGCAAAAGCACGCACAGAATTACCAGTGGTAGTTTGGGCAAAGCAAGTGATGTGATCTTCCGAGGTAGAAGACGCCCCAGGACTGCCGGCCGAACCCAGCTTTATGCCTCACAACTTCTCAAGGAACTCCCACTCAAGCGGGGTTATTTCAACCAGTTGATTCTCTCCCCCTTCCTCTGCCAGATTTGCTTTGTGTCCGCCCCTTCTACCAGCATATCCTCCTCTACTACCACGTCGGCCTCCACGACCCCGTCCTCGATCATTAGACTGATTGCACAAGGGTTTTGGACAAAATCAGATATAATATCCAGAGTCACCATAATTATGGCAAACACCACCCACAGATGGAGGTTGATTGAAGGCAGCAAGGGCAGACTTTTCAACCGTGGCTTGCTCTCCCTGGTAGGAGCCCTTGTTGGGCATCAACTTCAGTCGAGCTTCTTCCTGTGTCATGACGGCTATAGCTTCTTCCAAGGTCGGAAGCGTGGGTTGGGATAGGAGGATATTTCGTCTCTGCTCAAATACAGGGTGTAGTCCCTTCAGGAATTTCATCATACGCTGCCGCGAAATATAAGCCAGGAACGTCTGAAAGTACGTCGCGAATGCCGGTTCGACTTGTGCATCTTCCATCCCAAGAGGATCATAATGATCCAGATCAGACCAGTACTTCTTCAACAGGGCTGCGTACTCAGAGATGGTATGTTCGTCTTGGGCCACCCTATCGAGTTCATCTTGCAGTTGAAAGACTCGTATAGGGTTGCCGGAGCCGGAGTACATATCTTTTAGAGTTCACCATATATCAGCAGCAGCCTCCATTACCTCGACATTGCCCGACACCTGGTCGGTTAATAAGGAAGTCAACCACCCAGCCACTACGTTGTTGACAATCTCCCAAACAGCAAACTCCTTTGCGGAGTGATCGGCTGGCGCCTTGGCTTGGCCAGTGACAAAGCCAACCAAGCCACGTCCCTTCAGCGTCTGCATCGCCTGCCGCGACCACTTCAAATAGTTGGACGTTCCTTCCAACTTTGTCTCCAGCTTCTCCAATTTTCCCATTTTGTAAGGTGACAGATCCACATCAGTATGGATCACACGTGGGGTTGCCTCGGTTAATCTCTTTGATAAGATATCATCAACCAAGGCCTTCATCTCTTCGGCCGTCAGTTTGCCACTGATTGAATCCATGGCTTCTTCAACTGTGAACCCTATTCGTCGTCTTCTTCGGCGTCTTCGACGTCGGAGTCGGCAACTTCCCCAACTTTGTGGTCATCTTTGTCTTCGTTGTCTTCTTCTTCGACGTCACAGACTTTACGAATGCGCTACTAACTTGGCCAGCACCGGCGTACGCATGTAAAGTGAACACGTCATGTCACCAGAGAAGACATGATCAGTCACTGTAGAGATCCCGATGTGAAGAAAAAATAACAAATAAAGTATTTGTTAGTTCCAAACGGCGTAAGCGAGGATCAGAGTTGGTACAAATAAAGCATTTGGCAGCCGTCTGTCTTCGAAATATGCCTTTTTTGTGTGGCGGCTAGGGTTTGTAGTAGATGGAAAGGCTAGGGTTAGACATAGTGGTAGCTAGGGTTAGGGTTTGGGAAGGGGGGTGCCGCTGGAGGTCGAAAAGGGGGGGCCGCCGGTGGTCGGGGTGGTGGGGGGTCGGAGGGCTGCTGCGTCGGTGGGGTCGGGGGGGGTCGGCGGGGGGGTCGGGTGGCTGCTGGTGGAGGACGGTAAGGGGGAGTCGGGGGTGATCGTGGGGGGGAGGGTCGGGGGGCTGCTGCTTCGGGGGGGTCGGGGGGGGTCGGGGTTGGGTCGGCGAGGGTGGTAGAGGTCGGTAAGGGGGGGTCGGGGGGGGGGGGGGTCGGGGGGGGGTCGGGCTGCTGCTGGTGGTGGGGCGGCGAGGGGGGGGGGGGGCGAGGGGGGGTCGGTAAGGGAAGGGGGGGCGGCAAATTTTTTTTTGTTTTTTTTATGGAGAGAGAGAGAGAGAAAGAGAGAGAGAGAGAGAGAGAGAGAGAGAGAGAGAGTTATGGCTCTGATACCATGTAGAAAATAATGGTTGGATGATTTTATTGATGGACTACTTCACTACTTATAGGGAGTCTAGCTCCTCTACATACTACATATTCCGATGTGGGACTAAAAGTCCCTTATTGATTCTCAACAATGAGTCATCTTTCACTGGAGCCCTCTTTGCCAAAGTTACATAGTATGGCTCAGATGTCCATTTCTTGAACACTTCCGACATCTCCGTATTTGTTAAATATTTGCTGTACATGGGTACAAAATGGTTCCTTTTTTTTCTTCTTGTGGTCTCGAGGAAGATTTCTCTACGGATACTTCTGAACCCCAGATTCAAATTCAATAGACGTTGCTATTTTGTCTGCAGTTTTTATGACCACCAATTTATCTGCCATCACATGTCGACCTCTCATTGGAGAAGAGGTCTGGATTTTAAGGATGTGAGGCCGATGAATACGGGAGGAATGGATGACCGACATGTGGATATGGGCTAGGGCAAAATATCATTTCCGAAATTCAATATCCTTAGAATATGTCTCTGAATGTTAGGTGATTTCTTAGAGCTTCTCTTTAAACTCTTATTGTCCTAGTCTTTTTCACACTAGTTTAAAGTTATTTTAAAAAATGAAATTCACCCAAAAAAAAATCAGAAATTTTCATATAGGGTAAAGTAGTTTTTCAAAATTATTAAAAAAAGAAGAAGTTTGGAAGAATTGCAAATAGGGTAAGGACACTCAAACTCTATTGGTGCGTGTAGTTAGGAATGGAGAGAGAGAAGGAGCCAACGGATTTGGCGCCCCCTCCCTCCCGCGCGCCAACCCAGTTGGCGCATCTCCCATCCCCCCTCCCGTACTCACTCTCCTCTCTCTCTTGTTAGATAATTTGTCATTATCTATTCACAATATTTATTTGATTTGAAATAAAATAATTAAATAACCAACAAATAGATAATACCATGTTTGTTATCTAAATAAAATATATGCAAAAAGTTTCTTAAGTTATTATCTAAAATAAAATCAAATTAATTTTTTCATAATAACAAATATGATATTATCTATTCACAATATATATTTGATTTAATATATACTAATAGATAATTTGATTTTATATATGATATTAATATATTAATTTTATGATGATAATAAATATGACGATAAGAAATATGATGATAATATATTAATTTTATGATGATAATATATTAATTTTATGATGATAATTTAGATGAATATTTGATTTAATATATAATTTAGATAATATCATATTTGTTATCATCATATTTCTTATCATCATAAAATTAATATATTAAATTAAATTAATATATTAATATCTTATTTGTTATCATCATATTGTTATCATCATAGATTAATATATTATAAAAATTAATATATTAGATAATATCATATTTGTTATCATCATATTTGTTATAATCATAAAATTAATATATTAAATAAGATATTAATTTAATTTAATATATTAATTTTATGATGATAAGAAATATGTTATTAATATATTAATGTATTAATTTAATTTAATATATTAATTTTAACAAATAAGATATTAATATATTAATTTCATGATGATAACAAATAAGATATTAATATATTAATTTAATTTAATATATTAATTTAATTTAATATATTAATTTTATGATGATAACAATATGATATTATCTATTCACAATAAAATATTTGATTTAATATATAATTTAGAGATAACAGATTATCTATTAGTATATATTAAAGCAAATTTATATTGTGAATAGATAATCTCATATTTGTTATCATCATAAAATTAATTTGACTTTATTTTAGATAATAACTTAAGATTTTTTTTGCACATATTTTATTTTAGATAACAAATATGGTATTATCTGTTTGTTAAGTTTTTTTTTTTGGGTACCATTATATATATTAATATCATATATAAAATCAAATTATCTATTAGTATATATTAAATCAAATATATATTGTGAATAGATAATATCATATTTGCTATTATCATAAAATTAATTTGATTTGATTTTAGATAATAGCTTAAGAAACTTTTTGCATATATTTTATTTTAGATAACAAACATGGTATTATCTATTTGTTAGTTATTTAATTATTTTATTTCAAATCAAAAAATATTGTGAATAGATAATGACAAATTATCTAACAAGATAGAGAGAGAGGAGAGATGAGAGAATACGGGAGGGGGGTGGGAGACGCGCCAACTGGGTTGGCGCACGGGAGGGAGGGGGCGCCAACTCCGTTGGCTCCTTCTCTCTCTCGATTTCTGACTGCACGTGCCAATAGAGTTGGCGTGTCATTACCCTATTTGCAATTCTTTCAAACTTTTTCTCTTTTTTATAATTTTGAGAAACTTTTTTATCCTATATAAAATTTTTTGAAAAAATTGATGCAAAGTTTCCATAGTCAAACAAATGTGTATTATTGACCTTATCCCTACTTGTATGTTGATAGGAGCAACATTTTTTTTTTCTTTTTTCAATCAAACAAAAGGAGACATGAAACTGCTCCTGTTATGTCCATATCTCTCTTGTCCAAGTCTCCAAACATTGCCATGATCCCTCTCTCTCTCTCTTGTCCAAGTCTCCAAGCATCATCCATCCTAGCATTAAGGACTGACATACCAAGCCACCCTCAATCAGTCTCAAGGGCATGGGAGGATGTGGGTCTACATGTGCATGATTAACAACGCTCATCCTTCTTCTCTTCCTCACTTTGAGACGTGAGAGAGCAGGCAACAATGGCCACAAGAGCCAAGAACAAAGAGAGGAACACCCCCACACAGTTCATGGTTGCTTGTGTTGTCGGTCATCCAAATATGAGGGCTCCACACATAAGAGTGCATCTCCTCATGCCAAAATCTCTTTATACGTACCAATGTCTTTGTTTTTACGGTGTACGACGTAACGTTGAATTTTTTTTGTGCACACTGCATTGTATGTCTCTTTTTGGGCCTACTATTCTCAACTTCTACCGCCAATGAAAGAAATAATTAGGGCACGGTGAGGAGAGAGGAAAAAGAGAGTTGAGTGAGAGATATAGTTCGTTCGGCTGCGACGAACGAAATGGCCGGGAGGAGAGAGAAACTCGCAGAGAGTTTGGTATAAATAGTTAGGACTAATTTTGCAGGTTGTTTTAGTAATTTACTAAATATAATTTATATATAATTCGATTTTCGGTTCGGATCGGAAACCATTTTTCAAATCCGTAACTCGAACCGATAACTGTGGATTCCATTTTTAAAATCGAACCTCGACCCGATTTTTCAAAACCCGACCCAATCTGCTTTTACTAGACGAGTTGGGTCGGCTAACGGTTTTTGAACCTTAAATTATTTTTACGGACTGGGTCGGGTCCGTTGGATCGAGAGCCCCCCCCTCCCACACACACGCGCGCGCACACGATTTGACACCCGAGGGGGGGGGGGGGCTCCCACCGTGGGCCCTTATATATATATATATATATATATATATATATATATATATATATATATATATATATATATATATATATACCAAAACTCCCTCCGATTTTATTCATATCAAGGCGCAAGATGCCGAAGCCTTTACAAGTAAGCACAAAAGTAAGACAAGAGAAAAACAATATAAAGACAGGCTCCAGCTCTAAGCATTAGATCATAGACTGTCAGAGGTCTTCAAGACCGTGTTTGCAGTGTCTGCTGACTTTGTAGGTGTGTCAGAGAGCCTCCTGGATTAGTTGTTTGAGTGAGAATTGGATTTGTTGCGGTTCTTCCAGATGATCCACGTGGTGGCGGCTGCCACGATATGATGTCCATGAGATGCTCTACTCCACCGGGTCAGGAGATCGTTGAAGCCCCCACCATCCTGGGCCTGATTGCACCTCTGGGATATCTCAGTCCAAACCCCTGCAGCCAAGTCTCCTGAGTACAGGATGTGGTCAGCCATTTCAGACTGTCTCTCCTTACAACAATGACACGCTGAGGCTAAGATGAACCCGATGGTGTTGAGCACGTCGTCCGTGGGAAGTTTCTTGCGAAATGCTCTCCACAATAAGAAAGACCATTTTTTGGGAATGTAGGACTGCCAGAAGGCCTCAATGATAGGTGAAGGCATGCCGATACCGCGAGCAATCCTTCTGGCCGACGCAGTTGAGAAGACCCCATAGTCCAAGATAGACCACTGCAAAGAATCTGGCTCATACCTGATCTGAATCCCCGCATTGAGAAGTCTGGCAGCGGCCTCATTTCCAATCCAGTCTTGGGCCCTTTCCCAATTCCAATCTCTCGAGCCATCCCACAGGTCATAGGATATTACTGTTGTTTGGGGCGGCCGGTAACTGAGGGAGGAGATCATCTCCAGACCAGCGTTCGAAGAAGAGAGAAGATTCGCTCGTTCCCAACTTGAGACATATCAGGGGTTCCGCGAGGCTCCTACTATGTAGAATGCGCCTCCAAGATGCAGAAGACCTGCAGTTGAACCCCGCAGCGGCCGGATCGATATGCTTGAAATATCTGGCCTGCATGAACCACGCCCAGAGACTGTGACTCATGCGAAGTTTCCACCACAGCTTCATCGAACAAGCATCCACGACGTACGAAAGCTTGCAAAATCTGAGACCTCCCTCGGCTGTAGGTCTGGCCATGGTATCCCAACTCGCCCAATGATGCTTGTCCTTACTATCGTTGTAATCCCAGAAGAAGTCGACGAAGAGATTTTTAACGGACGTACCTTCTTTGGGGGAGAGCAGGCGGCTAAGGTGTGTATGGGAATAGAGAAGAGCACGTGATGAATGAGAATCATCTTTCCTCTTGGGGACAGAGTGGCATTGTGCCACCCCTCAATTTTCTTCCTAATTTTACTAACCAGTCCTTCGTAGATGCCAACATTGGATCTACCGTAAACCAGCAGGCACCCTAAGTAGAAGAAAGGGGGGTACGCTACAGAGAATGAAGTAATGTTGGCAATAATGGCGGAATGCTCGCGACTGGTCTTGTGGTGGACGTAGATAACACTCTTGTTAGGATTAACGCGTTGGCCAGAGCATTCGGCGTATCTCTTCAGAGTATCGTTGACCACTTCGACCGACCCAACGTCCCCAGATGAAAATATGAGGATGTCATCGGCGTACGCCTGATGAGTGACGATTGGATAGCCGCTAGAGGTGTGAAAATGCTAAAAGTTCAGAGAGCCAACCATTTTGTATTCCTGCTCAAAACTTTCGCTGCGATGATGAAGATGGTGGAGGATAAAGGATCTCCCTTTCTGACCCCGCGAGAAGATTTGAAGAATCCTTCAGCTTGGCCATTAATAACCGTAAAAAACCATGAGTTGCTGATCGATCTCCACACGGTGTTGGTCCAAGTTTCTGAGAACCTGAAAGCCCTGAAAACCCATATCATGAATTGCCAATCCAGCCCGTCGTATACTTTTTCTATGTCTAGTTTGATCGCAATGTTCCCTCCCCTAGCTGGGTGTTTCATACATGTGATCATTTCCTGGGCCATCAGAATGTTGTCAAGAATGTTCCTCCTGCGAACGAATCTGCTCTGCTCATCAGAGATAATTTTGGGGAGAATGTCGGCCATATGGTTGGCAATGATCTTGGAGATAATTTTGTTAGTGAAAGTGAACATGCTTATTGGGCAGAAGTCTTTGAAGGTCTCAGGATTGTCCTGTTTGAGGATAAGAATCAGGTTAACACAGGAAATAGATCTGGGGTACCTGGCTCCTTGAAAAAAGGCGATTGTTGCCTCGTGGATATCCGACTTGATAATATCCCAACAAGTTCTGAAGAAGACACCAGTGAATCCGTCAGGGCCCAGAGCGCTATGATCATTAAGAGCCCATACTACATCTTTAACTTCAAGTTCGGAAGGGAGTAGCCGCAGCTGCACATTGTCAGATTCGTCAATTAAGCGTGGGATCCCATCCAGGAAATCGTCATCTCTGGAAATGGCGTCTTTGGTGAACAATTAGGAAAAGAAATTTTTTGCCGCCAATTGGATGCCCCTTTGGTCTTTGATGATGTTTTCGTTATGATCGGCTATCTGGTGGAGGTTGAGCGGCTATCTGTGCCCCTTGACACATGAGTGGAAATAACTAGAGTTTCTATCTCCTTCACAGTCCCAAGTGAGTTTAGCTTTCTGTTTCCAGAATTCAGTCTCCACTTTCAGGCGGAATTTCAGAAGCGCTCTGGTAAGGTTGAGGGAGGCGCAGGAGATGGGGGATCTGTCAATCTCAAATAGAGCTTCCGCACGGGTGACATCATCCTCAGCTGTTCGAACAGCCTGAAAAATATCTCCGAACGCTTTCTTACTCCAAGCAGATAAAGCTTTCCTGGTAGCTTTGAGTTTGTTCGCTACATGGACAAGAGGATACAGGGAGTCATCTACGCTCCAAGCATAAGCCACGATAGTCCTGAATTAGGGATGGTGACTCCAAAAGTCGAGGAAGCAGAAACTTTTCTTGATCTGGTTCAATTTGCTTCTAATATCAATGATGAGAGGTGAGTGGTCCGATTCAGTGGTGTTGAGGTACGTGAGACAGGAGATGGTATCCATATCTAACTATTTTGAGTTAATTAGAGCTCGATCCAGACGAGAGTATTGCCTTCTCACGCCTTCTTGCATGTTGCACCAAGTGAAGGCAATGCCATTAAACTGGAGGAGGGACATATGGGCATTAAAAATGAAGCTGTTGAAATCTTTAGTGGCTGCCGACGAAGGGGGCCGACCTCCTAACTTCTCCTCTCTACAGGTGAAAATATTGAAATCTCCTATACAGAGCCAGGGTAGGTTGCTGTGGTTGAGACGAATATTCAGACATACTTCCCACAACTGTTTGCGCTCCGGAATATCGCAACTTCCATGAACAGCAGACAAAAGGGAGCAGGAATGAAGCATTGGGTGTTCCATCCAATAGGAAAGGGCTTGAGTGGAGTCTTAGAGGATGCTGATCTTCACTTCTGGCGTGTAGAAGATCCAAATGTCGTGACAGCCGGCGATGGCCGAAGAGAAACCTAGCTGCATCTGGATGGACTTGATTTTGTTGGAAGGAATTTTAGGTTAAATAATGACGAGGATGTCAATTCTGTGAATTTTCTTAAGACTAATTAAACGCCTCAATGTAGGTTTGTTTGCGAGGCCTCTCACATTCCAGGAAAGGATTTTAAGCATTAAGACAGTTGGGGGGGGGGGGGTTTGTGGAGTTTCGCGGCTGACCTGGTGGTCCTAGCCGTGACCTCCCTATTACTTCCTTTGCTGGGTTTTTTGGAGGTGGGTGCTGACTTTCCAATCCCCTTTAAGCTCTTGTCTGTCTCCTCGATCGGATGCAAGTAGACTTCTCCAGCGATTTCAGCCACTGTCCCAAAGAAGCTATTCGTGCTCGTGATTCTCGTATTTAAATCTTGTTGCATCCTGGCGACCGGGCTTGGCCTAAGTTGGCAAGAGCATCTACCCGAATGTTGGCCACATTATGGAAGGTGGTAGGGTTGACTGAGGTGG
The DNA here is from genome assembly GCA_029216955.1 of Iris pallida. NCBI lineage: Eukaryota > Viridiplantae > Streptophyta > Magnoliopsida > Asparagales > Iridaceae > Iris > Iris pallida. The sequence continues at coordinate 15,950 of JANAVB010028373.1, forward strand.
TGGGTTGAAGGGCAGGAGGTAGGGTTCCTCTATGTCCTTCGGTGCCTCCGGGTGTTCCGAAGATGTAGACTCTGTCGTTATGCCTCTTGCCCTATCTGTGCCGTCGTTGTTCCCTGTCGCCTTATCCGACGTGATAGATTTTGAGGGTTCTGCTGTGCCATGAAGATTATCTGTGAGTTCTAATGCGAGAATCTCAAATTTATTGGTGAGGTTTATGCCTAAAGGACTGTAAGGAACGATAGCTCTTTCCTGGACGGTAGGATCCTGGGCGCTGCCGTTCTCGGTACTGCTGTCAAATCAGATGTAGGAGTTGGATAGAGGAAGGAAGGGAGATTATGTGGGTTTTGTGGGTCCCTGTTTGGTTACCGTCTTTCGGCTCACCTTCTTCTTCAGTTCTGGGTGTACGTGGAAGCAATGCACGGTGGAGTGGCCACGCATGCTATAATATTTACAAATATGGAGTTGTTGTCATATATAATTTGTTGGGAGTATGTTTTGTTGTCGAGGGAGATTTGAATGTTGGTCGAAAGATCTTGCGACAAATCGAGTTCCATACAGATTTTAGCATAGTTTTCCTTCGAGAGGTTACGAGTTTCTTCTGCCGACGCCACATAAGTCCTGAAGGAGTTAGCAATTCTCTTCAATGCTGCGGGGGCGAAATAGATTCGGGGAAGGTTCAGGAGGGTGACTCACGCTGATACGATCGCAGAGTCTTCTTTAATATTAAAGTCCGGGGACCATTTCACTATTTTATGATGAGGTTATCTATTCTACCGGTGCCTCTGGTCTAGGCTTTCTGGTGATTACTCTCAGAGGATAGATGAAGGAACATGTGTTTGGGATCCATGGGCGCATCCCTGTGCCCCGAGGTAAGACCCCAACTGGCGACCACTTCCTGGACCCAGGTCAGCTTCGGACAACCACTAGAGAATTTAAGCACAAAGGTGAAAGAGAATGTAGCTGACAAGGACACTATTTCAGTAGGAGAGAAAGGCACCAGAATCGGTTGGCTATCATGCGGGTCAACATACACAATATCAGGTAAAGCAACCTCCGTCGAAGGTTGGAATAGACAGGAAGCGCGATCTGGGCGAAATTTATCTGCATACGAAGGCACCGGGGGAGTGGTGATTGCGCCCACTGGCCCTGGGTGCGCCAGAAGGCTTTTCCTTGAAATCTGGTTGGTGCCTACAGTAGTAGCCACACTACACGATAATCTAAGTACAACAGAATTTAGGGATTTTGGGATCACTACTGGCATGAGCGCCGAGGGCATGGAGACGGCGAGAACAGGGGATGACCCCAAGGGGTCGAGAAGGGGGGACTAAGTGCCGCTTCTACAGCTAGGGGGTGGTGGTGCCACGTGCGCCTGCAGATCCAGCAGCTGTCGAAGAGGAAGGCGCCGGAGCCGACCTGGGGAGAGGTGCCTTGTGCGCGAGAGCACGAGGATGAAGTATGCTGAGGCTGGGTTACGCTGTAGCTTGGTTGCGCGAGAGAAAGTGTGCCGAGCCCAACATGGCCTACCATCAGATCTGGTCCAGTGCACCGTGCAAGGTGCGCCGGGTCCACTGGATCTTCCTCCGAATTCGAATAAAAATGTGATCGAGGATTTGAAATCAAATTCGAATTTGAAGAAAGGAACGAGCGGGAAGAGTGGGGAGGGGGTCCCGAGGCCGACGTATCAGCTGGGACAGGGATGCCAGCTGGGACAAGAGGAGTTGAGTATCTTGCGGAGGAGGACGGCACCGCTGACAGCCAAGCGAGGTCCGCCGGTGACGGAGAGCATCGGGGCACCGGGACACGGGGGACCGACGTAGTGCCTCGACTGAGAGGCCGATTAAGATCATGAGCTCCGTCGGCCAGGGAGGGGGCCTCGTCGGGACCCAGACCAACGGGGAGGACAGGGATGCGTTGCCGGATGGGGAAGCCTCTAACGCCACGGCAGGAGGTACAGCCATGGACCCATGGCCACCCGGAGGAGGAAATGGAGGAGCTGACCATTGACCGCAGCCGACGAAAGACGACACGGGGATGGAGAAAGGAGCAGCAGGGAGAGGAGGGAGAAGGGGGATTGGGGGGGAGGAGTCGCCCGCAAGGGACGGGAGGGGGGGAGAGGGAGAGAGGCTATTATATATATATATATATATATATATATATATATATATATATATATATATATATATATATGTTAAATTTCCAGCACGTGCGGGCTTAGTTAAATCGTGTGTCTCCCCGCGCACAATTTTTAGCCGATCCTCATGTCATTTTTGACTCTTCATGCGGATCTTGTTCTTACTTGCTTTTTCATCATTGCCCCACACGTACGCCTAGCGCATTCCGCACGCTCCAGAGCCTCACGGGACGGCCGACGTCTTTCGACGTCGGCAACTCAACGCCTCGCTTCGCCTACAACGCCAAAGGTGCCCCCGACGTCTTCACGACGCCTATGACAGCCGATGCCGCCCAGCCACCTGTTCTATGCACACACCGCCCTTACGACGTCTTCTCGACGCCCATACGGTACCGCACAACGGGCCGCATTGTCGGCCATCGTTTATACGTGTGGTAGAATGGTGCCGGTCCTTGACCGTTCGTGCGGCGCCCTATCCATTGAGTTTTCATGCATGGACACCCCATTCTGTCCCACGTCAGCTCAGATCGTGGCCATTTTTCGACATTCCTACGACGTTGTGGATACCCCGCATCGCACAGGCCAGGCTCATCATCGCCCCATACGTTGTGGTTGACATATATATATATATATATATATATATATATATATATATATATATATATATATATATATATATATATATATTAAGAAGGTAATTGTAGCGAACACTCCCAACGGAAATCGATCTCCTGACCACTCGGACCCAGGGTCGGAGCTTGGATTTTGGACAAGGGTGGGCTAGATAACAGTTTTTTCTTCTCTAGTTTTTATGCCACCATACACCTCAATATTTTCTTCTCTAATTTATACCTAACAAACAATATCCTAAATGAGAAACTCAGCTTCTTTTGGTTTCTACTATTCGAAAGAAAATTTCCTAGAATTTTGATAGTCTTCAATTGCAGAAACACACCCTTAAAGTACTTCAATTTGTTTCCATAAAGTTGATGGAAGACCGTATAACTAACTTCAATCTCCCAACAAGCATCCTGATATTTATTCTACTACATAATGCCAAAAGTTAGGGTTCACTGTAAAAAATTTCTTCCAAAAATACCCTTGCATATCTATACTAATTTAAATTGTTCATTAAATTTAATAAGGATTACTTAGTAATTACAAAGACTGCCCTTTGGTCTTCCTAAATAGTCTTTCTAAATTAATTAAAAGAAGGTTGTAATACGTGCAAGGCACGTGCATATATGCTAGTATTGTTAATGCAGAATTAAGTGGAACATTATCAAGGAGGTTTAGACACCATCTCAGTACATTAATAGATGTGGGAATTAGGGAGAAGATATAGAAACACTATATCTAAGGCTTCCCCTCAAGTTGGAGCATATATGTCATACATGCCTAGGTTCTTACACAAAGTAGCAAGACTAGTTAGAGCTCATAAGAATCACCAACCCAATATATATACTGGAATATCTTAGTTATGGTGTTTTGTTAACTGGAAAATTATTTTGAGTGTAACAATCTTCCAATATCAGAGAAAAACATAGAAAGCTGAGAATAACGTTTGGAACCTCAATCATAGATATATGCCTATATTCTTCCAACTCCTTTTATATAATTTAACAATAGAGATTTTGATTTAGTTACCATTACCTATATTCTTCCAACTCCTTTTATATAATTTAATAGTAGATATTTTGAGGAAGTCCACGAAGAAGGAAAACCCCAGAGTAGTGAGATCATCAGAAAAAGAAAACCAAAACCTGGAGGTTGGGAAGAAGCAACCAAAACCTAGGACAGAAAAGGAAACCAAGCAAAGTTTATACAATGTTGTTGGATGCACAAAAATCAGTTATATCATTTTCTGAAGGTGTAAATAAATAACATAAGCAAGAAAAGCTTTATACTACTAAATGGTACATGTTACAATTGATAACCCTGAATAAGCATGTCAAATAAAACCTGAAGGTGTAAATAAATAACAGATCGTTAATTTAAACAAATGCATGTGCATTTATTGATGGTGAACAAACTTGATTGAAAAATAGAAAGTATGTTAGTCTTTCTAATGTATGTTCATTAATAAACAAAAAGAAGCAAAAAAAGAAAGATACCCTATCGAAGTTGCACTCTTCGATTCTTTAGAGAATATAACTCGTCTATTATAGAATTCGAGTCAATATCTTCAGCAATTTCTCGTTCAATGTAGATAACCATAGCATCGACTAAGAACTCATCTTCCATTTTACTTCTCAGATTAGTTTTAATAAGCTTCATAGCTGAAAATGCTTGTTCAGTAGTTGCTGTGGACACAGAAAGAGTTAAAACAAGACGAATCAACTTGTCGATCAGATTATAGTACGTGACTTGTTTGTTTCAACTAATGTCCAACATAACTCAGAAATCGTTGATATATTTTGGAACTTCTCATGGTAAATTACATCAACCTGATAATGCTCCAACTGACATTTCAAATAATGCATATCTTGATCATTGAAATCAGTCAGATAAAATTTCTCTGCAAGAGTGCACAGATAATCAACATCAAATAATTTGAAGTGATCATTTGGTTGTAAAGCAGAGCTCAACTTAATGATTTCTACTACCTCATCATTGAAACAATTATTCAACTCCTCCAATTGAAAATCTATTGTAGAGTTGAATATATCAAAGTGATAGTGATGCTCAAATGTAATGGAATCTTGTTGCTGGCAAGAACAACCTCTAGCCCCTCTGCAAGAATCAACCCGTCATTTACCATGCTTTCAAGGATTTTAATAGTTGCTTGATACATATCGATTAAGTTGCAAATATAATCAAATTCATGAGAGCTCCATCGAGTACTTCCAGCCCTTTACAAACTACCAATCTGATTAGCCCCTCTACTAGTATCATATTCACCACTAGCTACCATATGTGCAATCTCAATAGCTTGTGCGATTGTAACTCAGTATGACGCTTAGGAGAAGCACTAACAAGATTGATAATGATAGTCAATTTTGAAAAGAATAGCCAAACTGGAGTCTCATTACTAGCCGCTACAACTAGAGCTAGTTGTAGTCTGTGTGCAAAATAATGAACAAAATATGCATATGGACAATCTCTAAGAAATAGTGCATGTAATCCATTCCAGTCTCCATGCATATTGCTAGCACCATCATATCCTTGCCCTCACATATTGTGGATATGTAAGCCATATCTAGTAAGTACATCAGATATTTGTTTCTTCAGGATTAAAATAATGGTGTCCCCAACATGCATAATCTTAAAGAATTGTTCCTTTAGAATGCCATGAACATCAACAAATCTTAGAACAATAGCTATATTCTCTCTGTTAGATGCATCTCTGGCTTCATCAACCAAGATATAAAACTTTGTATCTCCAACTTCTTCATAAATTTTAGTTCTCACCATGTTGGCCATGATATGCAAAACCTCTTTTTGAATTGTTGGTCAAGTAAATTGTGCATTCTTTGGAGCCTTCTCCAAAACAACATCATCAATGTTGACATTCAAACTTCCTATCAATTTTATCATCTTTATAAAGTTTCCACGAATATTATAAGTCGGTGATTCATCATGGCCTCTGAACACACATGCTTGCAAACTGAGCCACCGAATACTCGCAATTGTCGTCTTAAGCCATAATCGATTCTTACAAACTGTTTGCCATTAAAATCTTTTTATTGAAATTTCAATTACAAACAGAATAGTGTTACAATGTAGGACTTAGATGTAGTCCTAAGAAAACACTTTTATTTATCTGGGTCCATGTGTCGATGGAGCGAGTGGTAATTCGTTGACTCCGTTGACGATCTGACGACGGTTCTCGGTTCTCTGAAGGTCTGAGTTTCTCTGGGTGCTGGAGCTTGCGGAAAGGAAGAAGACGTTGAGTGTCTGTATCTGCCTCTCTCACTGCGTATGTAGGTCTCTGTCTGTAGGTGTGCATGTCTCTCTGTGTGTGTAAGAAGGAGATGATCCCTCTATTTATGGCTTGCAGGCTGGCTGCTCATGCGCACATATGTAGGATGCGCCTGTACGTGGGGATGCCACGTGGTTGAAGCTGTGGAAGGCACATGGATGATGCACCATCATTTGTGGGTTGAATCCTTCATGCTGCTTTCGTAGGCTGATACGTAGCAGGGGAGAGGATCTTTTTGTTGCTGAGATCTTGGGTGATTAGCACCCCTTCATAGGCTGAATCGAGTCAAAGGACACGTGTCGTAGGTCCATGGCTCAAAGATCTCGGATTTGGAGGAGAGTGATCTGATAGGATGTGCCTGGGATTAGGCGCATGAGAAGACTTCGGCTCACAACTTGCAGGAGTCACGAACCGTCTGGGCGTACGGCTTTTGAGGTGCATGCGAGTCTTCAGTAGTGACTTGATCTCTGTCTTTAGGGATTAGAGAAAAGTCTGAGGCGCATGGCTTTTGAGGCGCATGGCTTTTGAGGCGCATGCACAGATTTGGGTGTATGGCTGCGGAGGCGCATACGAAATAGTTGGGCGGCCACGTGGCTTGTAACCGCCGGAGGAAAGTAATAATGTGCTGACGTCAGCGATACTTTATTTTCTCAAAAACCTGTCAACTGTTCAGTCCTCGGGGACTGGGTGCTGTCATGTCAGACTTCAGCATTTAATGTTCTTTGACGGGTGATGGGCTGTTAAGTGGGCACGTCAATCTGCGTTCCACTATGCGTATGGAGACGCGTAGGGCGCATCTTTATGGGGCGCTTGGTGCTGATGGACACGTCTGTATGATGCGCGATCTGACCGGCGCATCCGTTTGTATGACACGTCTTTATTTGGTCCGACTGTTACGTTCTTCAAGTGCTTTAAATATTCGTTTTGGCTTGGCTGAATTCGAAGCATCAGGTTCATCACCATTAATGCAAATTTATTGCACGGGATTCGGGGAGCCCGCCACTTGGCACATGGGTTTGATTTGTCCGGCCTATAAATAGTGGCAAGGAGAGAGTTTGCTTCTCGTTCTCTCATGTCCTTTCGAAATGAACTTGTTTGCTCGAGCACATTCTGTTGACGAGATGCTTCCGAAAGTGAAGATGCGACGCACTGTCTTCATTCATGCACTTGAAGGTGACTGTTACATCCAAAAGTCGGAGTCGAGGGCTTCTGAGGCAGGCTGAAGGTACCTGTTGCATCCAAAGATCGGGATGCTCGAGCCTCATCTCCGTTATACTGGAAGAGCCACAGATCGGAATTATGGTGCCCCGATCATCTTTCTTGGGCTTTGGAGGCTCTTTTTTCTGTCAGAGTGAGTGTTGTCCATTCTGGTTATGTTGAAAGCCTCATTTTGCCGCGGATCGATTGCGGTGCTCTCCTCTTCCTTGGGCTTTGGAGAGCTCTTTCTCCCGCTAGGGTGGGGTTGATCGTCCACCCTTGTTCTGCTCAATAAATGCTTTATTAGTCGAAGCATTTGATCTGGTCGAAGTAAGGCGCATATGCTGAGACTTCATGATGCACATAACTGAGACTCTGAGGAGATGCGCCTGACTGAGACACTGAAGAGATGCGCCTGACTGAGAGCCCATGGCGGTTGCTGCGCCTAGCTGTAGACTTAATGTCTTTTTCTTTGTAAAAATTCTCCTATGTAAAGCCTTTCTTTAGACATGTAATAGACTTTTATATGAAATAAAAATCCTTTTTTTGCTGTCTATACTTTTGCTGTCTTGATCTGCAAGTAATTCGTTTGAGTTCCCCGGCGCACGTAATATTAGGCGCATAGGATTTCTGGTCCTGAAATTTCATGCTTCTACAAGACCCCCTTCAAAGTTTTCAAAACTTTTTATCAAGTTTTAGAATACTTTGAATAAGAAGCATGGTGGTGTCTTCAACGGGACGCATGACTATTCGGGCGCATGATTACTCTACGCACCAGTGATGGGGCGCATGCTCCTCTCAGTTAAATAATAACGCTTCGAAGTAATCAACAAAATATTAATGATGATCTTTTTGGATTATTTGCAGTTATCACTTCACAGAACTCGAGGCGGCGGCTGATGTCACCCTTCATCGGTTCACGCGTGCGTCCAAGCTTATAAATAGGCGTCTGATGGAGAGAGAGTTCTCCTCTTTGCTTTTTTCTTCTCTAGAGTCCTTCTTTTGAAAAACCCTAACTTCTTCTTTCACGAAATGGCCCCCAAAACTTTTCGCGGTGGTGCTGGCAGGGGACGAGGCAAAGGAAAAGAGCCCGTGGAGGCTGCTATGGATGATGTTCCCAGGACGCCCGTCGACGTTCGGCCTACGGTGATTGGTGGGTTTCTTCACTCTTTACCGTACCTTTCTGTACTCGAGTAGGCCGTTTTTAGAACTCACATACGCTGACGCGCATGGACCTTGAGTCCTGATAATGTGCTGAAGCTTCACTGCTGAGGCGCATGGGTTTAAACCCTGATGATGTGCCGACGCTTCCTTGCTGACGCGCATGGGTTTAGACCCTGATGATGCACCGAAGCTTCACTGCTGACGCACATGGGTTTAGACCCTGATGATACGCCAAAGCTTTCCTGCTGACGCGTATGGGTTTAGACCCTGATGATGCGCCGAAGCTTCCCTGCTGACGCACATGGGTTTAGACCCTGATGATGCGCCGAAGCTTCTTTCCAGATGTGCCTGAGCCTTGGTTCAGTGTATGCGCTTCTGATGAGAGCGTAACTCAGAATTTTTGTTTTTTCTAACATATATGAGTTTTTGACTTCTTTTGCTGACTGCCAGTGTCGATGACCGTCCCGCTCTTAAACAAAGTGCTTCTAGATGCTGCACTTTGTCAGATAGGAGTAGATTATAACGAGGAGGTGATAAATCCTGCCCAAGCTGCTATTATGCTGGATCAGCCTTCCGAAAGAATGACCCAAATCTGGGAACAACAGCATTGGTTCCTCCAACGGATGATAGAGCGTGGCATTTTAAAATCTGCCATTTCTGATAATGTGACTTTCTTGAAGCCTGAGTTCCTGTTTGGGGACCGCCTTACCTCTACTGAAGGAAAGGTGTTAAAGATCAAGGAAGATTGGTTCTTTACAGCCAGAGGGGTGCATATGACTGTTAAGCAACTTGAGCGTCAATAGCCTCTTTATTTTTGTTATCTTGTGTAATTTGCAACTCCTGCTGGAGATATAATCCTTTACTTTTAAATAAAAATAAGGAGTTTTGTGATGTGTTCATTCTCGTTGTCATGAACTTGATGATTTGTGTGGACCTATTATCTTTTGCGCACCTTGGTTTTTAGGTACATATAATAAGTTTGAGAGAACCAACATATTTGCTCAGAGGTAATGTGGACGTGGTAAATATGGGGTTCAAATGTTGGAATCTTCCTACTCAGAGGTGTTATGGACGTGGTAGGAGTGACTCTGGGGAGATACGCGAAACTACTCAGAGGTAATATGGACATGGATGTTCTGTGATCAATGTACGGCAATGCGGGGGTTGTCTGTACGGGATGTTTACTCAGAGGTAATGTGGACGTCGTATACATGATGGGTAGCGTAGTCTTACTGTCACCCCCAGTTTTTATGAATAGGGATATTTTGGTAATTTTTCACTTTAAATATTTTTGGAATTATTTATTTATTTATTGTATTATTTTGGGGTTGTTTGAGTCGGGTTCGAATTTCAACTCATTCCGACTTGTATCGGGGACCCGAGATAGTGTTGACTCTAGCGGGCCCACATACTAGTTAGCCATGGCCCACATGTTAGTTATTTTAGTTAGTGACTAGGCTAAATTATTTGGTTAGGATTAATTAGATTAGAGTGTGTTGGAATGACCAAACTAGCCCCGACTTAGAAACCCTTTCCATGTATTAGCAAATAGATTAGAGAGGGGGCTTTTTGGGCTTTTCCAAATATGACAAAACCACCCATGGCCGGCCACATTAGAGAGGATAGGATTAGCCACTCATCATTATCCACTCTTCCATTCTCTAGCCACTCATCATTATACACTCTTCTATTCTCTCTCTTGTTCTTTCCTATTTTGTTTTAGAGAGCAAATCCCTAATCATTCCTCCACCAAATCTCTTCCATTTCATTCTATTTCAATCCATTGGAGGAGGTTGCAAGTTGGGGAAGGTTTTGGATCTTGCTTGTGTCCAAGAAGAGGCCTCTTCGTGTCGGGATCGTGTCCGAAAGATTCCTCTTAGAATCTCTCTACCGGAAGGTATATCTCTCATCTATTTCACTCATTCTTGCATGTAGGAATCATTTCGAGCCCATAGGAATGTCCCCCCAATGTGTGTCTCTATTGTGTCCATTTTGGATCCATTTAGAGGCCAATAGGTGTGCCCATGGTGGTGGGTTGTGTCCAAGAGGGAGGATCTCTATTTTGGACACACCACTTGTTTCTGGTTATGTATGAATGCTATTTTGTCTCTTTATTCTCAGATTTTATACATATGGAGATGTTATTTGTGATGTATAGGTTGGTATCAATGAGTATCATATTCTCTTTAATTCATATTTGTATATAGTTCTATATATATCTCTTTGTGTCTCTATATATATATCTATACATATTTGTGTGTGGTTTTGTATATATATTTAGTGGTATGTGTATGTGGGATTTTGTGTTCATGAATGGGGGCAAGAGGATTCGGCCAAGAAGAAATTGGTTGTGTTGTGTGTTAGTTTAGAAGGGAGAACTAGAGTGTTAGAGTGTAGGTGTTGGTGAGTTAGAGAGTGGAGTTGGGATGAGGGAAACAACCATTCCTTGCTGTCCATTTCAGCAGCACTTGCTGCCATTTCAGTCCAGATTTTACACCCCCCCTTTGGCTGTCAATTTACCCCAATATCAGTCCCCCTTAAGCCATTCATGGCTGTCCCCAAAACCTGCCTAAAGCAGTCCCCAGACAACCACTTTGGGCTGTCCAAATGACAGTCCCCTTAAACCCAAATGACAGCCCCTTAGTCCTAATTTCAGTCCCCTTATAACACCTTGCTGTCCTGCACAAGCCACCTAGATGGCTGTCCCTTGTAGCCACTTAACAGTCCTTAAACCAAGCCCATGTGGCTGTCATTTACACCCCATCTACTGCCCATGTTTCAGACCATTGTGGCTGTCCTATTGATAGCCATTTGTGTCCTAACTAACCCCCACAAATCAGTCCCTTGGACTGTCCAGTTTGCTTCCCTAACAGTCCATGTGCAAGCCATAGTTGGCTGTCCCTTTAGTCCCTTAAACCACCTGTTAACACCCATAAACCACTGACCATAACAGCCCTTTCGGCAGTCCTAAATTGCAGCACATTACAGTCCCCTTGGACTGTCCCCACAGTCCAGATTTCCCTCTTATGTTGGCTGTCCCTTTCACCCAAAATCAGTCCACATTGCCACCAAAAATCAGTCCATAAAACCACTCCATATCAGTCCCCTTTTTTTGCAAGTTTCTGGGTGTGTGTGTGTTATGAGTATTGTTTGAGTTAGTGTGTGAGCATATGTGATTGTGAGTGCCTATAGTTTAGCCTATGTGTAAACTAATAGGAAACCTATAGGAAAGCTTATAGGTGAATGAGATGTGAGAGTTTTGTGTATGAGTGAGTGTGGTATATGTGAGAGTGTAGTGATGTGAGAATGAGACATGATACATGGTAAGGTAATGGTAAGGTTAATATAGGTTTTACCTAGAAATAGGGTATGTGAGTCTAGAGACTAAGATAGGGTTAGAAGTTGATTCTTTTGGTTGGAAATGATCAAATATAGTGCTCATAGACTAGTTTTGACGTCGGTTGACCATTTTGACCAAAAGTCAACAAAAGTCAACCGAGAGTCAAACTTAGTCTTTAAGCGACTGGATTTGACCGAAACCAAACCAGAGTTGACCAGTTGACTGAAAGTCAACAGTTGGTCAACATTAGACTAGTTTAACCTAGAGTTGACCAGTTGACCAAAGTCAACTGTAAGTCAACCTTTGACCCCGTTTGACGTAGTTTGACTTGGATTGACTCCCAGTGACCTAGTATGACCTAGTATGAACCAGTATGACCTAGTATGACTCAGTTTGACCTAGATTGACCTAGTATTGACTTAGACTTGCATTCATGACTTAAATTAGTTTCCTTTTTCAGTATAAACCCTGTTTGACTCATAGTATCTTATTTTAGGTCTGTAATTACTTTGAGCGTCTGTTCACCTTATCAGCTCAGGACCACAGGCGAGTACATTTACTGATAGTTTTATTGTCTTGATATCTACTATATCCGATTCAGTTGTAGTGTTTACATGATTCCCGATATGACGGTTCACAGACTAGTATACGTCGGATCCTGTCATGAGATGTTATTCCTGGACTTTCTTGGTATATGGGTATGAGATATTTCTGTGTTTTCCGTACTTATATAGACATTAATTTGGGAGTGGGCTGGCCCCCTGCTCTCGAATCCTGTGTCATGACGTGCCATGTCCGGATCCGTGATACTATTCGGAGATGGGGGGAATTATTAGGGGTTATGTGATCAAAGCCTTCCTGTAACTATTTTGCTAACGCCACCCTCACCTCACGTAGGGTGTAGCAGATACCCCATTGCCAGTTATCCAGGTTGGATGGCATGACTCTCCGTTGAGGACACCGCGGATTGCCGGGCCAAGTGATAACTCTCTCTTGACTCCCTAGCCGATCACATATCGCTCTAATAGTTCAAATCATCTTTTACATTTATTGTCATATCTTATATTTCAGTTTAGCTTTACTTTCTGTACTTCTTACCATGCTATATTTCCATTACTCACATGGTCTACCTGCCATTATACTGTACCATGATTTGAGACTAAGTTCTGTTTGAAAGAAAAGTTACAACTCCGGTTGTTTGGTTCAAGGGTTGTAACTCGGCTTTCAAATGGTTTCCAAGTCGCCTATATCTTTGTCTTGGATTTTATTATACTGTCTCTTATAGTATTTCTCAATTCATATGGAACTGCTGTTGGTGTTTGTACTTGCTCATTTTTCTGACAGGATACCGTTGATATATTACAGATGTCTCTGAGACTGATTGCCCAACCTACTATGGGGTTGAGTCTGACGGAGTAGACTTAGACCGTGGCTTGTTGATAGAGCCACTAGACTTTGCTCACCCTGAGTAGCATAGTTTAGTTAGGTTTGCCTGGCCTGCGAGCCAGCTAGTACATTTCAGTTTGTAGTATCTATTATATATATTTCTGAGACTCTGGATGTTTGTGTATAGCTCTGACTTGTGGATCTTGGACTCATTTTCTGTTTTATCTATCATATTCTTTTCCATGCTATCTACCTTAGTTTTATATTTATGATTGAGACTGTATTGCTATGTCACCTCCATTCGAGTGTATATACTGTACAGGTACATTTATCTGTTTTAGTCTTAGTATTTAGATACTATATACAGCGTTCTACCGCCGATTCTGCGACGTAGGCTGGACGTAACCACGTGCTCGTGCCCCTCTTCAGGGTGCGGGTCGTGACACATTTTTGTGGTGGCCCATGCAGGTCAGTATCGCAATTAGTGCGTCTCGTAATGGTGCTCGACTTAGAGTACTAATTACGAGCCTGCAATTAGGACATAGGATCTAGGGTATAATAGGAGTTACTCAATCACATGTTAGGGAATTTTTGATCTTTTGATTACCATGACAAATTCTTTTGCATTGAATTTAATTGTCCTTCTTTGATATTCTATCATGTGCCATATTGATACCTTGTTTCAATCTATCCTCAGGATGACGATCACTCGCTCTAGGCAGCGGGTTTTGCGCTGTACCGGAGAGGCCCGATTCGGCAGGACTTCCACCTCCGGCTATGGGAGCTGTACTTGAGGGAGCTGCCACCTCAGTTCCTGCCCCTCCGGCGGGAGCAGCAGCAGCGACGGTTCCAAGAGGTCTTCCACCTCCAGCAGCAGGACCGTCCATGGTCGTCCCTAATATTCTTCCACTACCGCCTCAGTTACCGACAGATACCCAGGGGATGATGGCCCTTCTGCAGCAGATGTTGCAGACTCAGGGCACATAGGCGGAGTTGTTACGGCGGACAATGGAGAACTCGCATCAGCTAGCGATGGCAGCAGTGGAGAGAGTGCACCGGCTACAGTTCAGGGAGCACCAGTATAGCAGCAGGGTCAGGGGAGGCCCGGTACGCACCTTGATTTCAGGAAGAGGAACCCGCGGGGGTTCAAGGGTACCGAGGATATCCTATACACGGACGACTGGCTAGAGGATGTCCAGCGGAGTCTGGAGTTGGCAGAGGTCCCGAGAGGTCTGGGTGACTTCTGCAGCGACTAGTTTTTTGACATAGCGCTGACTTGGTACCGCACGGATCCGCGTGCGTCAGTGAGGGGTTTATCTTGGGAGGACTTCAGAAACTCTTTAAGGAGAAGTTCTACTCGGATGTAGCCTTGACAGCTTTGGAGGGCAGTTTGCTAGTTTGGTACAGAAAAACTCATCGGTAGACGAGTATGCAGCGGAGTTCTTCCGTCTGAGCAGGTTTGTACCTAGTTTGGTCCAGGATGAGGGGCAAGGCCCAAAGTTCCAGAGGGGCCTTATACATGCAGTGCGCACTCGCACCTCTGGGAGACATGACGCGACCTTCGACAGATCCTTATGGAGGCACAGATTGCAGAGGAGGACTTCGGCCTAAAGTCGAAGAGGGGCAGTGACATTCTCGGAGCTAGCTCGAGTGCAGGGCCGACAAAGCACCCACATTTCCAGCAGAGGCAGTTCCAGCAGCAGCAGCCTCAGTTGCAGTTCCAGCAGGCACCGACGTGTGCCCAGCAGCACCAGGTCAGGGTCAGGGTTAGAGGCCGGCTACACAGTAACTTCTGCGGGAAGCCATGGCACACTAGAGAGGTTTACGGAAGAGGTTGGGCGTCTTTTATACTGTGGGGTGCCCGATCACCAGCTGAAGGACTGCCGTATTCGGGGAGCCCGAGGAGTCCAGGACAGAGTACAACGACCAGAGGACCGCAGTTCAGCAGAGAGGTCCTCCACTTCAGACTCAGCAGCGTTTTGTGCAGCACCAGAGGGGAGCCCCTGCGGGAAGAGTGTTCACCCTGACAGCAGAGGAGGAGGCAGATCCAGTAGGCGATGTAGTGGCAGGTCACGTTCTTCTTGATTCATTCACTACATTTACCTTGTTTGATTTGGTGCCACTCATAGTTTTGTGTATTTCCTTTGCTTTGAGACACAACATTATTGCTGAACCTTTGGGTAGGACTTACAAGATATTGATCGGGAGAGGCATCATCCTGGTCAACAATATCTGTAAGGGGTGGAGAGTTACTGTAGGAGGCCGAGATTTGGGTGCGTGCTTGCTCGTAATGCCCCTTCCGAGGTACGATGTGGTACTCGAATGGATTGGTTGAGCATGCACCATGCTACTATAGACTGTAGAGGAGGTAGGGTTCTGTTTAGGCCACCGGGAGAGCCAGAGATTGTGTTTGCCAGAGGAGCAGCTGAGCGGAGATGGGTTCTACGAAGCTTTACTGGCGGGGCAGGCATTACCGCATCATTGATAGCTGATTTTATAGATGTTTTTTCTCGAGGAGTTGTCTGGGATGCCGCCAGATAGAGATATTGAGTTCTCTATAGACTTAGTGTCGAGTGCTGAGCTTATCTCACAGCACGTCTATAGGGTCAACAACAGCGAGTTGGCAGAGCTGAAGAAGCAGGTCGACGAGCTGCAGGACAAGGGATTCATTAGATCCAGTTTATCGCCTTGGGGAGCGCATTTCTGTTTGTACCGAAAAAGGATGGTACAATACGCATGTGTATCGATTACAGGGCTCAACAACCTTACTATCAAGAATAAGTACCCATTGCCGAGGATCGACGACTTGTTCGATCAGTTGAGCGGTGCCAAGGTGTTTTCGAAGATAGATCTGAGGTCGTCCGCTATCATCAGCTGAAGGTAAAAAGGAAGACGTTCCGAAGACAGTTTTTTGGACTCGGTACAGCCAGTACGAGTTCACTGTGATGCCATTTGGGTTGACCAACCCCAGTTGTGTTCTTGAACTTGATGAACAAGGTATTCCATCAGTACCTTGTCAAGTTTGGTGGTCTTCATAGACGACATCTTAGTCTACTCAAAGACGCCGGAGGAGCACGAGGAGCATCTGAGGATTGTGCTCGAGACCCTGAAAAAGGAACAGTTGTACGGAAAGCTGTCGAAGTTGAGTTCTTCCTGGACCAGGTCGAGTTCTTGGGTCATGTTGTGACCGAGCACGGGATCTCAGTAGACCAGAAGAAGATTGCTGCGGTAGAGTCTTGGTCTACGCCCATACAGTTGCCAAGATTGGAGCTTTCTGGGATTGGCGGGCTACTATCAGAAGTTCGTCCAGGATTTCTTGCGGATCGCGGAGCCAATAACTAGACTCACCAGAAAGGACGTAGAGTTCGTCTGGACTGAGGAGTGTCAGGCCACCTTCGATGAGCTGAAGAAGAGATTGACATCAGCTCCGATCTTGACATTGCCGTCTGGGACCGGTGGTTTCTCGATTTACAGTGATGCTTCTGGCCGGGGTTTGGGTTATGTACTTAGCAGCACGGAAGGTGATTGCCTATGCATCTAGGCAGTTAGTTCTTATGAGAAGAACTACCCGACTCATGACCTGGAGTTAGCCGCTGTTATCTTTGCCCTAAAATTATGGAAGCACTATCTGTACGGAGAGCGGGTCGAGATCTTTACTGATTACAAGAGCTTGAAGTCCGTGTTCACTCAGAAGGAGCTGAACATGCGACAGAGACGTTGGCTTGACTGATGAAGGATTTCGATATCGCCTTGTAGTACCATCCAGGAAAGGCCAACGTAGTTGCAGATGCCTTGAGCAGGTATCCAGTAGCTATGTATCTGACAGCAGACTGTCATCTTTTGGCTGACCTGTACAGTTTGGAATCGATGTGATTATTTGGGCATGGAGGTGCAGATATGGGGTTTACAGATTCAGTCTGAGTTGATGGACAGGGTCAGATCAGCACAGTATGATGATGTTTCCCTGGGGAGCATCAGGGAGCAGGTGCGGGCAGGGTTGCTCGACGATTTCTCTATTGCGAAGATGGGTCGCTGCGGCACGGTGCTAGTCTGTACGTTCTGATGGGGAGCTTCGGGAGGAGGTTTTTCAGGAGGCACATCGCTCTCAGTAATTTATGCATCATAGTGCCAACAAGATGTACAGAGATCTGAGGGAGCACGTTTGGTGGTACGGCATGAAGCACGAGGTAGCCCAGTTTGTATCTCGTTGCTTGGTTTGTCAGCAGGTAAAGGCCGAAAGAGGCCTGGTGGATTGCTACAGCCACTACCCATTCCTGAGTGGAAGTGGGAGCACATCACCATGGACTATGTGTCCGGACTTCTACGATCTCCTGGAGAAAAGACGCGATTTGGGTCATAGTTGATAGATTGACCAAATCGGCCCACTTTTTGCCTTTTAAGGTGGGATTGTCTACGGAGAGGTTGGCACAGCTATACGTTCGTCAGATCGTGCGATTGCATGGGGTTCCAGTGAGCATAGTTTCAGATCGGAATAGCCGTTTTACTTCCACTTCTGGGGGAGTTTGCAGGCTAGCTTGGGCACCTCGCTCAAGTTTAGTACCGCTTATCACCCCCAGACAGACGGGCAGTCGGAGAGGACTATCCAGACCTTAGAGGATATGCTTCACACGTGTGTGCTAGATCTCGGGGGTTCTTGGGAGGATCATCTTCACCTGGTAGAGTTTGCTTACAAACAGCTACCAGGCCAGTATAGAGATGTCGCCATTCGAGGCTCTATACGGACGGAGATGCCATCCCTCGTTATGGGACGATGTTCGCGAGAGAGTGCTGCTTGGACCAGAGATGGTAGTGGATGCATCTGAGAAGGTCAGGATGATTAGAGACAGACTTGGTGGCTCAGGATAGGCAGCGGCATTGGGCCGATAGTCACCGGAGATCGTTAGAGTTCGAGGTTAGTATCAGTTCCTGTTTGTGATGTTTGTTTGTCCTGTGTACTGAGTTTGTTTTATGTCTAGGCTGGTGCTTTGGTGTTCCTGAAGATTTCTTCGACACGGGGCATGATTCGCTTTGACGGAGGCGGAAGCTTAGTCCGTGCTATATCGGGCCTTTCACAATCCTTGAGAGGGTCGGTGTAGTGGCTTACCGGCTAGACTTGCCGCCTACGCTAGAGGGGGTACACAACGTGTTCCATGTGTCACAGCTGAGACGGTACGTGGCGGACCCCATCCATGTATTGGACCATTCAGCGATCGAGTGGGGCCTACTCTTTACTATCCAGAGCAGCCAGTGGAGCTTCTGGATCGTAGGGAGAAGGTGCTCCGGAACCAGGTTATACCATTGGTTCGTGTTGTATGGAGGCATCACTCTCCAGGTGAGCCTACCTGGGAGAGAGAGGATGACATGCGGGAGCGTTTCCCTTATCTCTTCGATCCCTGAGGTATAATTTTTGTTTCTGCATGTGATTCAGTGTATGTTTGTTTTAATTTTGAGGACAAATTTTTTTTAAGGTGGATAGATTTGTCACCCCCAGTTTTCATGAATAGGGGTATTTTGGTAATTTACCACTTTAAATTTTTTTTGGAATTATTTATTTATTTTTGTATTATTTTGGGGTTGTTTGAGTCGGGTTCGAATTTCAACTCATTCCGACTTGTATCGGGGACCCGGGATAGTGTTGACTCTAGCGGGCCCACACACTAATTAGCCATGGCCCACATATTAGTTATTTTAGTTAGTGACTAGGCTAAATTATTTGATTAGGATTAATTAGATTAGAGTGTGTTGGAATGACCAAACTAGCCCCGACTTAGAAACCCTTTCTATGTATTAGCAAATAGATTAGAGAGGGGGCTTTTTGGGCTTTTCCAAATAGGACAAAACCACCCATGGCCGGCCACATTAGAGAGGATAGGATTAGCCACTCATCATATCCACTCTTCCATTCTCTCTCTTATTCTTCCCCATTTTGTTTTAGAGAGCAAATCCCTAATCATTCCTCCACCAAATCTCTTCCATTTCATTCTATCAATCCATTGGAGGAGCTTGCAAGTTGGGGAAGGTTTTGGATCTTGCTTGTGTCCAAAAGAGGCCTCTTCGTGTCGATCGTGTCCGAAAGATTCCTCTTAGAATCTCTCTACCGGAAGGTATATCTCTCCTCTATTTCACTCATTCTTGCATGTAGGAATCATTTTGAGCCCATAGGAATGTCCCCCAATGTGTGTGTCTCTATTGTGTCCATTTTGGATCCATTTAGAGGCCAATAGGTGTGTCCATGGTGGTGGGTTGTGTCCAAGAGGGAGGATCTCTATTTTGGACACACTACTTGTTTGTGGTTATGTATGAATGCTATTTTGTCTCTTTATTCTCAGATTTTATACATGGAGATGTTATTTGTGATGTATAGATTGGTATCAATAAGTATCATATTCTCTTTTAATTCATATTTGTATATAGTTCTACATATCTCTCTTTGTGTCTATATATATATATCTATACATATTGTGTGTGGTTTTGTATATATTTAGTGGTATGTGTATGTGGGATTTTGTGTTCATGAATGGGGGCAAGAGGGTTCGGCAAAGGAGAAATTGGTTGTGTTATGTGTTAGTTTAGAAGGGAGAACTAGAGTGTTAGAGTGTAGGTGTTGGTGAGTTAGAGAGTGGAGTTGGGATGGGGAAACAACCATTCCTTGCTGTCTATTTCAGCAGCACTTGCTGCCATTTCAGTCAGATTTTACACCCCCCTTTGGCTGTCAATTTACCCCAATATCAGTCCCCCTTAAGCCATTCATGGCTGTCCCCAAAACCTGCCTAAAGTCCCCAAACAACCACTTTGGGCTGTCCAAATGACAGTCCCCTTAAACCCAAATGACACCCCCTTAGTCCTAATTTCAGTCCCCTTATAACACCTTGCTGTCCTGCACAAGCCACCTAGATGGCTGTACCAAGTAGCTACTTAACAGTCCTTAAACCAAGCCCATGTGGCTGTAATTTGCACCCCATCTACTGCCCATATTTATTGTGGCTGTCCTATTGACAGCCATTTGTGTCCTAACTAACCCCCACAAATCAGTCCCTTGGACTGTCCAGTTTGCTTCCCCAATAGTCCATGTGCAAGCCATAGTTGGCTGTCCCTTTAGTCCCTTGAACTACCTGTTAACACCCATAAACCACTGACCATAACAGCCCTTTGGGCAGTCCCAAATTGCAGCACATTACAGTCCCCTTGGACTGTCCCCATAGTCCAGATTTCCCCCTTATGTTGGCCGTCCCTTTTCATCCAAAATCAGTCCATATTGCCACCAAAAATTAGTCCATGAAACCACTCCATATCAGTCCACTTTTTTGCAAGTTTGTGGGGGTGTGTGTTATGAGTATTGTTTGAGTTAGTGTGTGAGCATATGTGATTGTGAGTGCCTATAGTTTAGCCTATGTGTAAACTAATAGGAAACTATAGGAAAGCTTATAGGTGAGTGAGATGTGAGAGTGTTGTGTGTGAGTGAGTGTGGTATATGTGAGAGTGTAGTGATGTGAGAATGAGATATGATACATGGTAAGGTAATGGTAAGGGTAATATAGGTTTTACCTAGAAATAGGGTATGTGAGTCTAGAGTCTAAGATTCGTTAGAACTTGATTCCCTTGGTTGGTAATGATCAAATATAGTGCTCATAGACTAGTTTTGACGTCGGTTGACCATTTTGACCAAAAGTCAACAAAAGTCAACCGAGAGTCAAACTTAGTCTTTAAGCGAATGGATTTGATCGAAACCAAACCAGAGTTGACCAGTTGACTGAAAATCAATAGTTGGTCAACATTAGATTAGTTTGACCTAGAGTTGACCTAGAGTTGACCAGAGTTGACCAGGGTTGACCAGTTGACCAAAGTCAACTGTAAGTAAACCTTTGACCCCGTTTGACCTAGTTTGACTTGGATTGACTCCCAGTGACCTAGGTATGAACCAGTATAACCTAGTATGACTCAGTTTGACCTAGATTGACCTAGTATTGACTTAGACTTGCATTTATAACTTAAATTAGTTTCCTTTTTCAGTATAAACCCTGTTTGACTCATAGTATCTTATTTTAGGTCTGTGATTACTTTGAGCGTCTGTTCACCTTATCAGCTCAGGACCATAGACGAGTACATTCACTGATAGTTTTTATTGTCTTGATATCTACTATATTCGATTCAGTTGTAGTGTTTTATATGATTTCCGATACGACGGTTCACAGACTAGTATACGTCGGATCCTGTCATGAGATATTATTCCTGGACTTTTTTGGTATATGGGTATGAGATATTTCTGTGTTTTCTGTACTTATATTGACATTGATTTGGGAGTGGGCTGGCCCCCTGCTCTCGAATCTTGTGTCATGACGTGCCATGTCCGGATCCGTGATACTATTCGAGAATGGGGGAATTATTAGGGGTTATGTGATCAAAGCCTTCCTCTATTTTGCTAGCACCACCCTCACCTCACGTAGGGTGTAGCAGATACCCCATTGCCAGTTATTCAGGTTCGACGGCATGACTCTCCGTTGAGGATACCGCAGATTGCCGGGCGAAGTGGATAACTCTCTCTTGACTCCCTAGCCGATCACATATCGCTCTAATAGTTCAAATCACCTTTTACATTTATTGTCATATCTTATATTCCAGTTCAGCTTTACTTTCTGTACTTCTCACCATGCTATGTTTCCATTACTCACATGCTCTACCTGCCATTATATGTACCATGATTTGAGACTAAGTTCTGTTTGAAAGAAGAGTTACAACTCCGATCCTTGTTTGGTTCAAGGATTGTAACTCAGCTTTCAAATGGTTCCCAAGTCGCCTATATCTTTGTCTTGGATTTTATTATACTGTCTCTTATAGTATTTTTCAATTCATATGGAACTGCTGTTGGTGTTTGTACTTGCTCATTTTTCTGACAGGATACCGTTGATATATTAGATTATTCTGAGACTGATTGCCCGACCTACTATGGGGTTGAGTCTGACGGAGTAGACTTAGACCATGGCTTGTTGATAGAGCCACTAGACTTTGCTCACCCTGAGTAGCATAGTTTAGTTAGGTTTGCCTGGCCGGCGAGCCAGCTAGTACATTTCAGTTTGTAGTATCTATTATATATATTTTCTGAGACTCTGGATGTTTGTGTATAGCTCTGACTTGTGGATCTTGGACTCATTTCCTATTTTATCTATCATATTTCTTTTCCATGCTATCTACCTTAGTTTTATATTTGTGATTGAGACTGTATTGCTATGTCACCTCCATTCGGAGTGTATATACTGTACAGGTACATTTATTTGTTTTAGTCATAGTATTTACAGACCCTATATACAGCGTTCTACCGCCGATTCTGCGGTGTAGGCTGGACATAACCACGTGCTCGTGCCCCTCTTCAGGGTGCGGGTCGTGACACTTATGGAGCGTAAGATTCCGTTTTGTTAGAGGAGCAACTCATAGGTAATATGGACGTGGTTGCCCTTCTACTGGAGATAGAATGCAATGGAGCAACTGGGTTCCGAAAGCATAGGATTTTTGTGAAAGGGAGGTGTATGTGAGCTCTGATGGTCAGGTCCACTGATTCCCTTGCTAGGTAGAGGTGGAAGTACGTATATGAAAGATGTCAAGAGTAGTACTTTTTTAGGAACTTGCCGTTGATGGACGTCATGAACAAGTTCTCGTTTGATCGGGCGAGGCGGTAAGCACTGTTTGAGTATACCGTCTCTATGATGAAAGGTCCCTCCCATTTGGGCTTGAACTTTCCTGGTGTTTTGTGTGTCAACACTATCGGCCTCCTGACTGCCAGAACCAGGTTGCTTACTTGGAAAGTCCTCTGTTTGACCTTCTTGTTGAAAGCCTGTGATATACGGGCTTGATAGAGTTCTATGTGCGGTTGAGCTAGGAGACGTTTTTCGTCAAGTGCCTCCAATTCTTGCAGACGGTGATTGTCTTCTTCTGTGAGTTGATTTGTGATCGCTACACGGAGTGAGGGTATCTGGATATCGAGAGGCAGTACCTCTTCGCTTCCGTAGACCAAGGAGAATGGTGTGTCACCCGTCGGGATCTGTACCGTTGTACGGTAGGCCCAAAGGCATTCGCCGAGATTTTTGTCCCAGTCGCGTTTGTTGGATGACACGACCTTTTTGAGTAACCTGACGATAGTCTTGTTAAACGCCTCGGCCAATCCGTTTGCTGCCGGATTGTAGGCGGTCGATGCCACATTCTGAATACGATTCTTGTCGCAGAATCTGCTGAAAACATGGCTGATAAATTGTGGACCATTGTCATGGATAATCCTACGGGGTATCCCAAAATGGTAGATGATATGATGCTTGATGAAGCTGATCATCCTAGAGCTTTTCACTTCTGCTAGTGGAACTGCTTCTGCCCATTTGGAGAAGTAGTCAGTGATAGCTAGGATGAAGCGGTGTCCCCTCGATGAGAGGGGTGATAGGTCCCACAATGTCCTTACCCCAAGCTTCGAAGGGCCAGGAGGCGACCGTAGGATGTAGTGGTTCCGACGGTGTATGGATGAAGTCGGCGTGGAGCTGGCATGCATGGCACTTTTTGGTATAGTCGACAGCATCGACTGCCATGGTTATCCAGTAGTAACCCATGCGTCACAGTCGATCCTGCAACTTAGGGCCAGGTTGATGAGCCCCACAAGTTCTATCATGAGCTTTTTGAAGGACTTCGGCTGCTTCTTCGTTGGACAGGCATCGAAGGAGAAGTCCATCGTAGGAGCGTCGATACAGCATTTTAGTTGCTGTATCGTAATAGAATCGAAGGGAACGCCTCCTGACTGAGATGGCTTCTTTCGGGTCTTCTGGGAGAATTTCGTAGACAGCAAAGTCGATGAACGAGAACCTCCAGTCTCGGACATTAATACTAGTACTAGTTGACATGGCATAGGCTATTTGTGAGCATAGGTTATTTTTAGGACAAGTTTCGACCAACTACCGTGACGTAGTGCTGAGTCCCGAAGGGTGCTGCCAATGAGGCTGCGAGGCCAGCCAGAGCGTCAACCTCTAGGTTTTGTAATCGAGGTACGTATTCTATGAAGAACTTGGTGAAGGTTGAAATAATGTTCAATGCAACTTCATGGTAAGGAACCAGATCTTCATGGCGAACTTCGTATTGCCCTCTGATCTGATTAACGACGAGTTTTGAGTCACCGTAGGCTTCCAGATGATCTACCCCCAACTGTTGTGCCAGCTGGAGTCCCATGATGAGAGCGTTGTACTCGGCAACATTGTTGGAGCACGGCTTCGAAAGAGAGTAAGCACGCTGGATGACCAGCTGATCGGGGGAGACTAAGACTACCCCCACTCCGACGATGATTTGGCCTTTGGGGCCTGTTCTTGAAGTGCCATCGAAAAACATCCGCGAGACGGAGCTTTCTTTGGTGACGTTTGATTCTTGGACCTCATCCGGGATGTCTTTAGAGTCTGGAGGACTCTGGGATGGGGTGTGCAGCTAAAAAGTCGGCCAGAGCTTGACCCTTGACGGCTTTTTGTGGGACGAACAGCATGTTGTACGGCGTCAGCATGTTTGCCAATATAGCTTGCCGGGAGTTCAATGATCCTAGTTTCGTCATGAGAGCCCTCAGCGGATTGACTCGGAAGAAGACATGAATTGTCTGGCCCGAGACATAATGGTGAGACTTCTGTATGGCGAACACCAAAGCCAGACACTCCTTTTCAACGGGGTTGTACCGGTGGTCGGCCCCGATCAGTGTCCTGCTGAGGTAGTAGATAGCTTGCTCGTAGCCTGCGTCGCTGTTCTGAGCTAGCGGAGCACCGAGGGAATGATCCATGGCACGGACGTAGAGGAGAAATGGTTTGTCTGTGACGGGTGCCACCAGGACTGGCGGGCTCGTCAAGTAAGCCTTGATATCATCGAAAGCTTTCTGGCATTCTTCTGTCCAGACGTAGGAGACTCCCTTCATGAGCTGGGTGAAGGGTCGACACTTTCCGGAAAGGTTTGATATAAACCTTCGGATGTATGCCAGACGCCCCTGCAGGCCTCGAAGTTCTCGGAGGTTCTTCGGAGGGTCCATGTCAAGGATGGCCTTGGTCTTCTCGGGATCGACATGAATGCCTTTTGTCGTGATAATGAAGCTCAAGAACTTTCCGTTAGAAACCCCAAGGAAGGATTTAGCGGGGTTCATCTTAAGTTGATGTGCTCGCATGAGATCGAAGACTGTCTTTAGGTCTTGTAGGTGATCACCTTTGAGACGACACTTAATAGCGATATCATCAACATAGCATTTGACTGTTTTGTGAAGATGTTGACGGAAGATGGTACTCATAGCTCGTTGGTATGTAGCACCAGTGTTCTTCAAGCCGAAGGGCATCACTATGTTGTAGAAAACCCCTTTCAGCGTCCTGAATGATGTGTGCTTTGCGTCATCGGAGGACATTTTAATTTGGTTGTAGCCCGTACCCGTCCATGTAAGACATGCGTTCGAAGCCGCATGTATTGTCGATCATTAGATCGGTGATCGGAAGCGGGAATTCATCTTTCGGGCAAGCATCATTGAGATCTCTGAAGTCGATGCAGACTCGTATCTTTCCATTCTTTTTGGTGACAGGGACGACATTGGCCACCCAATCCGGGTGTTGTTCTTCATGAATAAATCTGCTGGTCAGGAGTTTGTCTACCTCTTGATCGATAGCGTTCATGATGTCAGGACGAAAACGTCGCTGCTGTTGCTTTACAGGCTTAGCATCAGACAAGATATTAAGTCTGTGCATCGCGATCTGGGGATCAAGTCCCGACATATCTTTGTAGCTCCAGGCGAAGACGTCGATATATTCTTTAGCCAGTTGGATTAAAGATTCCCGGTCTGGTCCCTTTAGACTCTTGCTGATGAAGATGGGTTTGGAAGAAGATCCATCCCCGAGGTCGATCTGCTCGACTTCCTCTTCGGTAGGGGGTTCTAATTCAAAATGAGACTCCCACTGTGCTCCTAGGCATTGAGCCCAAGGTTCTTCCTCGAAGAATTCTGGGGATTGGTCTTCGTCTTTATTTTCTTGAGATTGTCCAGATGCCATGTTGACTGATAGCACCTTCTTGAAGACTGAGCTGATACTGGTATCGGAATCCTAGGTTGATGCATCGGATGAATGAGAATGTGCTACTTCTTCTGCCTCCGAACTCTCTGGAGTTGCCGGTGGCATGACGTAGCCTGTAATGCCCCGCTCCGCACGAGGCATTTGGTTGGCTTGTTGGATGGGATCAGAATGTTAGACCGTGACTTATATTGGGAATCAAGAGAGTTGAGACTGATGCAGTCTCTCTGAGCTGGCTAGACGGATTAAGTGTTAGAACTTGGCTCACTGGTGGAGCTACGGTTAGGGGGAATGTATGCAACCAGAATAAGAAGACCCTTTTATGTAGGCAAGTGGAACTGTCCTCCTTCCTTCTTATTCCTGCATGCAATAGAATAATGTGATGCTAGAATTGTCCCTAAATGTTCCATGTCTTAGTTGCTGAATAATAGAGATGCCTATGTTGAGAATTATTGAAATGAATAAGACATGAATATTGAACTGCTGATTGAATCACACTCGAACTGCTAATATAACTTGATGCCTGAGAATGAATCGATAATGTCCCTTATGTTTAATGTTGATGAAATGAATGAATCACTTGAATAATAAGATGCTGCATGAATGATACATGAGAAAAGAATTGAATATGCTATTGTTCCTATGAAATAAATGAAATGCTACAGGTCCCTTCGAAATAAATGAATATTGTTGTTCCTTCTTAGAAGGAACGTAATGAGAAATGTCGCAATGGAACAAACAATGAGAATAATGAGGCTTGGGATCATGGAGATCACCAAGTAGAATAATGGTAATGATTAGTCGTTGAACACGGCTCGGGATTGAGATGAGATGTTGAACTGTTGGCTCTACTTACTTTCAGTTACTTCCATGCATTTGTATTATCGAGTCGACACGCATTTGCATGGTCATGGACGTACTTGTACAAGTCTGAGTAAGTTTCCTCGAACGGTACCTGGGGCACCGGGACCGATTCGACCCGGAAGGAAACATTGGTCGTGCTATGGTGGCACGAGGTATTACGGGACAATCGGCTAGGCTTGCAACCTACCCTGGAATGGTGCATCGTAATACCCGTTGGAAAGTCCTTCATGGTGCAGTTTCACCAACGACCATGTAGTCAGGATGCATGCTAACGAATATTTTGTGCACACAGAGTAAATATATCATATTATCCTGTATTTTTATACAGGTACAAGGAAGTTGGCTATCGGTAAAAAATCACTTAAATGTGATATACTCAATATATGTGTTGGTTTAACTCGCATGCTTAACGTGCCGAGTAAATGATGCTATGCGTAGTCTTTCAATATGAGAAACTGCTTAACATGTTGAATTCAGTATGCTAGAAAGATGTCTTACAATAAATTGCTCAAATGTAACATACATGCTAAGTGATGCTTGAAGTGAGAACTGTCATAACATGTTTAAGATGATAATGTTAACGATGCCTCAATGATACCTTTGTATGATAACACCAAGAATGCGATAATGATATATCCACATGAATATTGCTAAGAACATGTTTACATGCTTCACTATGATGATTGCCCATGAACTGTAAACTGATGCTAGGCCCAAGTAGAAAGATCATTCTATTAAATGTTTGCTAAAATCGACCAGTTAGTGTTGGTTTAGGTGAGTGGGTTGGATTCTGCTCGCTAGTACATAGATGATGTGCTAACCTACGTTTTGTGGGCAGGTGCTCGTGCTTGGGATATTCTACACACGAAGATTGGCTTGATTGGTCCCGCGGCATCAAAGATTTATTGGGCATACAGAAGCTCTCCTTGTACAAGATGATGTTTTCTGTTTATAAAGGGCATAATGTATGGAACATTGTAATCAGTTGTACCAGTGAGTGGTAACCAAGTCGGTATATTGAGTTGTAATCCATTATATCCAAGTATCAAATGTAAGCTTTATAGCATTGTTCAGTTGGCTTTCAATGTAAAGTGAGATGTGTTGTAAGCATTGTACTTTAATACAAGTCTTGTACTCTTCTTCAATTATCAATAAAGAGAATAAAGTTCTATATATCTCTGTGTGACTTCAAGTTATCCTTTTATCTTCGCTGCTATAACGAAGTAATGTACTTCTATTCAATAAGAAAGATTGTCCTCATTAACTTTAATTTATCTGCTTCTGCCGCTGCGATGTGTTTCTATTTGAAGATTATCACTTATGTACCATCTTTGCCTTATACAAGTGCAATACCATACTTGTACGACATCACGCCCAAGCGAGGACGATCGGTTCCAAGAGATAAAATATGTGAAGAAATGACTCTACGAATTGGAACGTGACAAATTGGTATCAAAGCACGGCTTTATGTCCTTGGTCTCTTCTTTAATTCGTTTCATATCAACGACGATTAACCAAAGTTGCTTCCGCGATCACTCAACGTTGCTTTCGCGATTAAATCAAAGATTGCTTTTACAATTATGCTGTTGTTGTTCGGTAATCATCCTATGTTGTTGTGTCTGAAATTTCGTTGACCCTCTTGGCTGCTCACTGGATGTTCCATACAATAAGTCTAAATACATTGTGATGCCCCTGAACGAATGACTATTGTTGGTTTGGACACAAATAACCCAACAATGACTCGATGCCATAGTATGTTATAGTATGAATGCTGTTTCGAATTGTGGGAATAAAGAAAAGTGGCTATGTATGCTGTAACAAGTTGAGAATTGCATGTGATGTTGGGAAAGATTTGGGAATAAATAATTGATGGATGATTTCAGCAGAACTAGTGAGTTGACTCATATGTGCTCGTTAGTGCTTTTGAGACCCTAAGAATGTTGGCTTGTGATATTGAGACCCCGAGATGTTGGTTAAGTATTGTGATCATTGTAGATCACGAATAATAGAATTGGGTTGGTATTTTTTAAGGATGGCTTCGTTTCTGAGTGGTATATTGCCTCTACCACCTCAGAAGAGATGTATATTGATCCTTTCCATATGATAGCAATAAGACTATCTGTGTGTACTGGGTAGTACGGAGACTTAGCTGGGAGTCATGTATTGTGGCTAGATGACTCGAGCGTCCCTTGACGGTGATGTTATATTGAGTAGCGAGATTGTCGGAAATTGTAACCAGTGGCTTGGTTAGAAATTGTTTAGTCGAGTGATAACTCAGAATAGTAAGACAGTTAGTATGCTATGGGTAAATGGATATGGCTAGAGAATGTTGTGGCTTAGAATATCTAAATGTTGATTTCGAATGGTTGGATGCAAATCATATGTGGCTAATACAAAGTTTATTGCTAAGCTGGAAGTTTGGAAAAGTTGTCGGTGACCAAAGGAATATTAGAAATCTGTGCCTTGACCCTACGGTGTAATAGATGTCAATCCATCTTGATCACAGGATAGTCATTGCATATGTGCATGTATGCTAAAGAATTGAATTGTACAAGAAAAGTAACAAGTAGCAACCCTGAATATTTGTGTTGCATAGAGAATGGTTAATTGATACATGAATTGTCGGATTGAATGGAATGAATTACTCGACCCCTTGCGAAATAAGATTTTATGAATGTCCGTATGAGATTTTGATGATTGAGAAACGAATGGGATTAAGGAATTACAAACTCGTTGGATAATACCGGTATATTTGATTGTTGGTTGGGATATAGATTGTTGGCTTATGACTTAGTGGTGTAACTTCGTCATATAGACCGAATAGTACGATTCCATAGTTATGTTCAGACTATCGGAACTGATGACCCTTGAATAGTTAGCCTTGGCTTATGGGTTCGTGTGAGTATAAAGGAATTGAAATAGAAATTAAATTATTGGGAATTTACTTGATGGATTATTAGAACGATGAGAATCGTATGTCGGGTTGGGAATTGACCGTAATGTTGATCTTAGTCGATCGTTGGGTAAGTCTAGAATGAGCCTTTATGGGAATTATTTCCTTGAGGAAGACCCTGGATAGATAGAATTGACCCTAGCGACCAGTTGAGGACTTACCAATTGTTGGCATAGCCGACAATGGCGATTAGTTATTCAGACTAAGTTGATACCCATAGGTTTGGGTAGAGTTCTTTAGAACTGTCGGTTGCTTATTGGCCCTGAGAATAAGAAACTAGCATGATCCCTAGAAGCCGTCCACTCTAGGGGAGTCACCTGAATGGTTAGGTTTAGCTGTCGGTATAGCTAACCATATAGACTTGACCGATTAATAGGGTGACCATTGGCGACCTTATGATAACCTTTGGCATTGAACGAGAGATGGTGATGAGTATGATCTAAGAATGATAAGTTGTAAGTATATGCTCCAATATGAACCTTAGAGATGTTTGACCCTTGAGGATTATGTGTCGGCCTATAGCGAGAAATGGAATCGTGGGATGAGACTTGGTTGTATGTATCGAATAGTGAATTATTATATGAGATGGAATTGACTGTTCATGACGGAAATGTTGGATCGGTATCAATAGTGGGTAACGTCGGATTGTATCTTTTAGAAAAGATGAATTGCCTCGGTGAGAAATATTGTTTGATTCAGAAAGGAATATGATTGCATGTTGTGAACTCTTAATATGATTGGCTCTAAGTTAGAACCTTGATCGAATGTTAGAAATATTATGCCCGGATAGAGAGCTTAACCAAGTTATCCCTGATGTTAAGTGTTGTGGCCTGGAAGATAGTGATTGTGGCAAGTAAATAAAGTGATAAGTCAATTGAAAGGATGCTAAGTCTGATTTGGAAAAGAGAGTTATATCGTGGCTGATCGAACTGTGCTATCATGGAAGTTGGCTGAAGTACATATGTTTTGGGGACGCCTAAAATATGTGTATGGATCCAGCCGAAGTGATAGGTTGCGACTGAGAAACATTATGGAAAGAATTTATCGCATTACTTTGGCTGAAATATATATATTTTGGAGACGCCTGAAATATGTGTATGGATCCAAACGAAGTGATGTGTTGCGACTAAGACAAAATTGCAAGGAAAATGTTGGTGAATCAGTGAGAAGTTGCAAGTATTTGGAAAAGAGAAAGATGGATTGAATCGTTGATGGATTAAAATGATACAATTGGATAGCTATTTTGAAATGATCGAGTGTGCTGAAATGAATATTGAAATGAAGTTGAATGAGTAACTTGTTATGACTAAGTGAATTAGTAAGATGAGTTGTTCTCTTAAGTTTCGAGGATAAAACTTTTTCTGAGTGGTATATTATGTAATACCCCACTCCGTGCGAGGCATTTGGCTGGCTTGTTGGATGGGATCAGAATGTTAGACCGTAACTTATGTTGAAAATCAAGAGAGTTGAGACTGATGCAGTCTCTCTGAGCTGGCTAGACGGATTAAGTGTTGGAACTTGGCTCGCTGGTGGAGCTACGCTTAGGGAAAATGTAACCAGAATAAGAAGACCCTTTTATGCAGGCAAGTGGAACTGTCCTCCTTCCTCCTTATTCCTGCATGCTTAATAAATGGAATAACGTAATGCTAGAATTGTCCCTAAATGTTCCATGTCTTAGTTGCTGAATAATTGAGATGCCTATGTTGAGAATTATTGAAATGAATAAGACATGAATATTGAACTGCTGATTAAATCACACTCGAACTGCTAATGTAACTTGATGCCTGAGAATGAATCGATAATGTCCCTTATGCTTAATGTTGATGAAATGAATGAATCACTTGAATAATGAGATGCTGCATGAATGATACATGAGAAAAGAATTGAATATGCTATTATTCCTATGAAATAAATGAAATGCTACAGGTCCCTTTGAAATGAATGAATGCTGTTGTTTCTCCTTAGAAAGAACGTAATGAGAAATGTTGCAATGGAACAAACAATGAGAATGATGAGGCTTGGGATCATGGAGATCACCAAGTAGAATAATGAATGATTAGTCGTTGAACACGGCTCGGGATTGAGATGAGATGTTGAACTGTTGGCTCTGCTTACTTTCAGTTGCTTTACCATGCATTTGTGTTATCGAGTCGACACGCATTCGCATGGTCATGGACGTACTTGTACAAGTCTGAGTAAGTTTCCTCGAACGGTACCTGGGGCACCGGGACCGATTCGACCCGGGAGGAAACATTGGTCGTGCTATGGTGGCACGAGGTATTACGGGACATTCGGCTAGGCTTGCAACCTACCCTGGAATGGTGCGTCGTAATACCCGTTGGAAAGTCCTTTATGGGGCAGTTTCACCAATGACCATGTAGTCAGGATGCATGCTAACGAATGTTTTGTGCAGACAGAGTAAGTATATCATATTATCATGTATTTTTATGCAGGTACAAGGAAGGTGGCTATCGGTAAGAAATTATTTAAATGTGATATACTCAATATATGTGTTGGTTTAACTTGCATGCTTAACTTGCCAAGTAAATGAGCTATGCGTAGTCTTTCAATATGAGAACCTGCTTAACATGTTGAATTCAGTATGCTAGAAAGATGCCTTGCTATAAACATTGCTCAAACATAACATACATGCTAAGTGATGCTTGAAGTGAGAACTGTCATAACATGTTTAAGATGATAATGTTAACGATGCCTTTGTATGATAACACCAAGAATGCTATAATGATATGTCCACATGAATATTGCTAAGAACATATTTACATGCTTCACTATGATGATTGCCCATGAACTGTAAACTGATGCTAGGCCCAAGTAGAACTAAAATCAACCAGTTAGTATTAGTTTAGGTGAGTGGGTTGGATTCTGCTCGCCAGTACATAGATGATGTGCTGACCCACGTTTTGTGGGCAGGTGCTCGTGCTTGGGATATTCTATACACGAAAATTAGCTTGATTGGTCCCGCGGCATCGAAGATTTATTGGGCATACAGAAGCTCTCCTTGTACAAGATGATATCTTCTGTTTATAAAGGATGTATGGAACATTGTAATCAGTTATACCAGTGAGTGGTAAGCCAAGTCGGTATATTGAGTTGTAATATATTGTATCCAAGTATCAAATGTAAGCTTTGTAGCATTGTTCAGTTGGCTTTCAATGTAAAGTGAGATGTGTTGTAAGTATTGTACTTCAATACAAGTCTTGTACTCTTCTTCAATTATCAATAAAGAGAATAAAGTTCTATATATCTCTGTGTGACTTCAAGTTATCCGTTTATCTCCGCTGCTATAACGAAGTGATGTACTTCTATTCAATAAGAAAGATTGTCCTCATTAACTTCAATTTGTCTGCTTCTGCCGCTGCGATGTGTTTCTATTTGAAGATTATCACTTATGTACCATCTTTGCCTTGTACAAGTGCAATACCAGACTTGTACGGCATCACGTCCAAGCGAGGACGATCGGTTCCAAGAGATAAAATATGTGAAAAATGACTCTACGAATCGGGGCGTGACGTAGCCCACCCCCCGTCGAGGTAGTACTGCGGCTTTCCTTTAGGTGTTGGGAGCCGGAGAGGAAGACGTCGACCCTTGCCGTAGTGTAACGCCCCAGTCCTAAAATACGTAGGACTAGGAACGTAGACATGCCAGCTGTATTCATACGAAGTACATAGGCCTCGTATGGCTACATAAGCTGTAAAATGCAGTAGAACCATAACTAATCTCATCCACACAGAATAAATGAATAAAAGATATCATAATGAGAAGGAATTTGTCTTGATACAATATGTTGGGCGAAGACAAATCCACTACCAACAAAATAAAGAAAAGTACATAGAAAATAAAATGAGTGGCGAGCGAAGCGAAGACGATCCAAGTGCAATCATCCTCGAGAAATAGCAATGAACACGGCTAGAGCTAGAACACCTGCGAAAGACAATAGCACACACCTGGCAAGACAACCAGGTCCTCAGAGGGACGTAACAAGACACATAATATCATGCCATGTAAACTGAATAAATATTGCTCAAATAAAATCAAATTATAACATGTTCCAATATGCACCTACTGAACGAGCGTACCATCCCCCCAACCAAACAAGGACAGGAGATGGTAAACTAATTCACGGTAACGTATCTTTCCATGCTATGAATCTAATATGGTATCCGGACCCCAACAAGGTTCAATACCTTCTCATCGAAGTAGTAAGTCACACCTACAACCAAATAAGGACAAGATTTGACGAACTAATCTACGACAAGTTATTGTTCCAAGCCACGGTCAGATACAAGTACCCAAACCAAAAGTACTCATACCTAACGGATAAAGGTAGCCTACCGTTCTAAGTGATATGTAGTTAAGAATAATCCTTCCTACGCATGGGCCCTGGCTAAATAAGATCGGCGTAGTCCCCCTTGGGCACCAGAGGCCCCATCAGTAAGAGCATGACGTTCCGCAGAATCGCTAGTGGCCGTCAGTAATCATGGATAATCTGACCCGCGTCTCCGACGGAGCTCACAGGTTACAAAAAGGAAAGTGCATCGAAGCCCATACGCTAAGGAATTGTCCTCCCCGCCAATGCCTACTGTGTTGTATCCACAACACAAAACCACTATAACCGCTAAGTCAAGCTAGCATACAATCTCTATTAGCGGTTATTCCTATCATACGGCTTGTACGTACTGGTGGCCAGCCAATCACGCACTTCCGTGTTCTACATGCGACACACAACTTCGTATTTATAACGTGGCAAGGCCAATGAATGCAACACACAAGGTGGTCCCTTAAATCTAGGTTTAATTTGTAAGAAAATAATACACAGCAGGAAATATAATGAACAGTAAGTTCTAACAGTTATGTCATGTATCACAGTTTATTTTGCATAAAGAAATAAATAATGCATAAATATGAGCTAAAATAATTAAACAGTAAATGGCAAGGTGTCTTGCCTGGTAGGACGCCTGATGTACTGCAATGATCAATGTGGCACGAACTGCAACTTCGGTGCGACAACTATGTAAGGTGACCTCGGGTGGTGACACGGACAGTTCCATTGGGTCCAGAAGGGTCAATTTAGTTAGGGTCAATAGGTGGAAGGGAAGAGTTTGCAAAGGGATAGGAAGATTGGTTACGGACAAGAGAAAATCAAAGAAATAATGGATAAACAATAAGATATAAAAAACTATTTATATACTGGTAAAACGATATATTATTAGTTAATATTTGTTAGAAAAATATCTTTTGAAAATCTAGTAACTTATTTAAGGCAATTCCTTATTTTATCAAAATATCTTTGACTAGCAAAACTAGAATTTTTGTAAAAAAAGAAAACTGTATTTAAAATACTTTTAGTACTAGAAAATTTATTTATAGGTAGGAACCTATTTTGATTACCACAAAATAATAGGACAATATATCCAACAATATTTTAACATACCTAGAACAAAAATAATAATTTTTTGGTATTAGTGAAACTAATAAAATAATAATGATAATTCATAACAAAATACCATTTAGAATTAAATAATAATATAATAATAATGATGATATAATATAAATAATAATAAAATAATAATAATATATAATGATGATATAATAATAGATACACACACAAAAACACCAAAATCAAACAGCAACAGAAACAATTAAATTAAATAATCAAAATAACAAAAACACTATAATAACAAAATAACTAATAACTAATAATAAAAAAGAATAACTAATAATATAATATAATGATGATAATAATAATAATCATAATAATAATAAATATACTAAAGGAGTAGTAGCTGTGTTCTCTGAGAGAACAGTACTGTTAAGTAAAAAAAAACGAAAAAAAAAAACATGAAAAGAAGAAGAGACATGGAATTGCAGAGAGGGAGTTAGAGGGAAGCGAAGGGGGCTAGGGCTCAGGAGGCTCGGAGGGAGCGCCGACGACGCGGTGGCTCCAGGCGGCACGGAGGCGGAGAAGTGGAAAGAGGGATGAGTGGAAGGGTTTCAACGGGAGAGGCGCACGCTCGCCACCATGAGACGGAGCTCGACCGCGCTGGGTGAGGCGGCCGCGGGGAGTCTAGGGCGGTGGAGGCTGGACGCTGGGTCGGTCGGATGGAGGAAAGTAGAGGCGGCATTTGGAGCGAGGGAGTTCGGCGGTTCGGCGGTGAGGGCAAGCCGGAGGAAAGCGGGCGGCGCGAGTCGGCGGATGGCTTAGTAAGCGCGGCGGAGAAGTTTGAGGACACGGCCTGCGGTGGCCGGGGCTGAGGCGCCGGCGTATGGATGCCAGAGTGGGGGTGCCAGCAACCGAGGAGGGGGTCGTCGGTGCTCACCGCTCCGGCGTTGCCAGGGGCGGTGACGCGCTGCTCCGGCGCAGGGGGATGATGGATCTAGGAAAGAAGGGCGAGCGGCTGCGACGCAGGGCGGCGCCGGACAATGGGACAGCGGGTGCGGACGGAGTCGACGGAGGTGGCGAGGACGGGGGTTCAGGTGAGGGTGTCTTCAATTTTTAGGGTTTTTTTTAATTTCTGGGGTTCGCCGTGTCGGGTTTCCGGTGGGGTTGACGGAGGTGGTCGGAGCCAGGGGAGTTGGCGGGGGTAACGGTGGTCTGGAAGATGGTTGTCGGGGGAACTCCGGTGGGTCGGGCTGTTGATGGCGGTGGTGAGAGCGATGATGGTGGTCGTGGCGATGGTGGTTGTCGGGGCTGTCTTAGGTTGGCGGGATGGAGTTACTGTCTATGTGGTGGTCGGAGTAGGCGGACAAGGAGGTTGGTGAAGGTGGTTGTTGATGGCAGGAGACGTTGAGGCTGGGCCGGTCGCCGGGGAGTGATGGTGTTAGTGAATATGACGGTGGCGGGGTTGGGTTAGGTTAGGGATTTGGAATTGATTGTATCGGGTCGTGTCCTGCGCGACACATAATAGGGTTGTGGGGGATGGGTGTTCGGTGTGTCGGACACGGAAGAGATTGTATATGTAAAGGAAAAAAAATAGTAAGTAACTAGGTTGACACGGACACGATGCACGCACTTTGAGGATGGTAAATTTGTGGAAGAATAATGAAAAGTTGGAGGAGTACCTGCCTATTTATAGGATGTGGAATTCCCAATTAGATAGGAACTAGAAATAGTTTAAACCCAAAAATAGATAATCCGTAATTTAATTTAAATCAATTTAAACCCAAATCCAAATCCAAATCCAATTAAATCTATTTAAATCCTTTTAGTTTAAAAAAATCAAATCAATTTCAAACATAAATATTAATTTAATTATTTAAATAGATCCATAAAATCAAATCAAAAATTTAAATGCCACAATAAATTCAAAATATGTTTTCCAAAAATACTATCATAATAATTTCAAAAATATCTTATTATTTAAAAATAAACTTAATAAAATATTTATGAAATAAATATTTTTGCACGAGAATATTATTTATTAGTAATAACTGCTAAAAATAATACTTTTTATAGCAAAAATAATAATTCTATATAATATTTTGAAAAGTGTAATAAAATAGAAAATTTTTTTATAAAATATGTACGCTCGCACATAATCGCACTCGTCGAGCAAATTCGAAAAAAAATAAAAAGGTCGTGCGCGACGTATAATACGACTACGCGACGTACAATACAAAATTTTAAATCGGTACCAAATTTATTAATAAAAAAATAGTAGAAATTTAGGAATTTTACACGTAGTTCAGGCCTTTGTTGCTTTTTAGATTGTAACCCATCTTTTGGATGAGGTACTTTGCCTTGTCCATGTACCGATAGACTTATATTCTGCCGGTATCTGGTTCTTGCTCGAGTGGCGGGAGGTCTTGATGACGCTCGACTTTGCCGAAGATGATGGATTCTTCGTCTCGATTCAGCGGTGGAACTACGAAACAGACCCTTGGGATGGGACTACTCGATTTACATGATTGACGGTCGTTATTTATGTTTGCAACGACCGTAAAGCGTTATCTAATGTATATATGGCATTCCAATGGAAGACTAGAATAATTAAAAGACACTCTATTATTGATGAAACACGAGATTTTGTCCCACGAGATTACATTGTCCAGAGAGGATGCATCTACATCAGCAGATATATACTCCCCTAGCGCTTCATCTGTGAGTACTGGGGTTGGTTTGGAAGAGTCTACCGTAGCTTTGACCTTGGGATCCGAGAGGGCTATGTGGGCCTTCTCCGGCAGCTTGGATGTGATGGATGATTACGGAGGCTTGCCTTTAGAAGCACCTTCAGAGGTGCCTCAACTGCGCCTTCAGTGATTGGTGCCTTCCCCTGTAGTTTTGCCACAAGGGGAGCCGATGTTTGAGGCGGCTTTCCTTGAGCCGTATCTTCAAGGGAGCTTCAATTGGTGTTCTACCTAGAGCAGTTGGTGCTTTTCCAGGTAGCTTGATGGTCATGGGAGGCAGCATCTGAGGCGTTTTCCTTTGAGTCGAATTTTCAAAGTAGCGTCGGAAATCATTTCTGGCTCATGTCCAGCTCTGCTGCCATTTCTACTTCATCGTCAGCATCATTGGCTTCCCCTTCGTCGGGCGACTTGTACAGGTAGAATCAGTGAAGTAGGCTTCAACCCCCTTGAAAGGGTCAATGTCCGCAAACTCTGTCGGATGATGTCGTTGGTGGATACGTACTTCATACATTGGTAGTGTAGATGGCACCACCATGTACTCATGCAGCCACGGACGGCCCAATAGGAGGTTGTAGTTGACGTCAGCGTCCATGACATAGCAAGTCACCTCGGTTCGAAGGTTACGATATGACACTTCAGCCGTATTTTGCCTAGCGGCTCACTTTTGCTAGCATTGAAGCCGCTGGTTGTGTTGGAAGGTGCCAGACGGTACATTGGGATCTCCAGTGTTGAGCGTAGCGTCTTCGGGATGATGCTGAGGGAAGACCCTGGATCGATCTGAATCCGCTTCACCTTGATGGAACCGACATACCTGTATAATACAGTGGCCTATTGTATCGGTTGTGCTTGAGCAGCATATCTTGTTGGATGAAAGTTATGTTGGGGATAACTTCATCTGCACAATGGCAGTGCGTACATGTGGTCGGTATCCTCAGGCTGCTTAACCTGACTGATGAAGGATTCAGCATCCTTCAGGGCTTCACAGAGAGCTTCACGGGTGTCCTTGGAGAGACGAAAAGCTCAAACATAGATAGGCGGGCAGTACCGGCGAGTTGTGCCAGTATGTCAAAGTTGTGGGGCTTGGCTAGCCCGAAGCATTCTCTTTTTGCAAAGGCTTGTCGAAACGGGCCTCTACATGCTTCTGTTTATTGGCCGCTGGAGGCTTGGATGGACCTCCTTCTTCGGCAGCAGGGGCAGTGCAGGGAGGCACCACCTCAACGGCAGCTTCGTCGGGTTGGACATTCAGCTGCGAACGGGTTTGTACAGGAAGAGCCTCTTCGTGGAGGAAGAGACCATGCGGCAAGACTTGATCTTCCTGTCCTTGGTTTTGGAGGCAGAGCGTACCTCCGGTTGAGTAACCTCGGAGACGAGATCGGGGTGAACCCATAAGATCTCTCCCCAAGATGTGGTGAGTGGGATGAGTCCACTCACGTTGTCACGAGTAGGTGGTAGATTGACCACCTCCATTGTCGCCTTTGGAATGGGGACGACGCCATCTTGTGTTGTGGTTGGCGGTAAGGTACCAAATTGGAGTGACACCAGGTTGGCCGAGACCATTTTCTCCTCGTAGTCGACGGAGATGACATCCGCATTAATCATGCGTTGGATGTAGTTCTTGAGGACGTAGCAGTCCTTAGTTGGACGTCCGACAAACTGATGGTAGTGATAGTACCTCAGAATGTCCACTCTTCCAACCTCGTCGGGACGCTTCGGGTCTGACAACTTGATCTTGTCATCCTGCTTCAATATCTCAAGAGTTGCAGGGTCTTCATCGTTGAAAGAATAAACCTCCTTTGGTCTTGGTGCAAGTGGAGGCTTCTGAGTAGGTGCTGATGCACCTTTGGAGGCATTGACAGTCAATGCCTGCTTCCCCTACGTCTCTGTCCAGGGTTGTTGACTGTGGCCGTTTTTCCTTGTCCTCAAAGGCAGGGAAATGACTCCTAGAAGACGAGCATTGGACGCCTTCTTTCTGTTGTTTCGGCCTCGATGATCAAGGAACTCTAGTCGGAAGGAGGAGTAGAGTTGAGCCAGAGTTTGATCGCAGGCAGCATGTTCATGCTGCAGGAGAGAGGAGTGCATGTTCTGGCATACCCGGGGGCAGTCTGAAACAGGCTTGTCGAACTATTCGATGAATGCTCGAACTGTTTCCTTCTCCTTCTGACGTATCTCTATAAAGGACGCCATTGTCATGTCCTTCCCTCCGTCGTAGAAACGATCGAGGAAGAGACGTGTCAAGTCATCGAAGGAAGATATGGAGTTGTCGGGGAGACTGCAGTACCAGTCGTAAGCTACTCCTTTCAGTGCCCCGACAAATATGCTGGTTAGTAGTGCGTCTTCCTTCGGAGGATGTTCCGTTTGAGATTGGAAGTACGTCAGATAGCGGCGTGGAGAGTCCTTCCCATCGTATGGCGTCAATATTTGTGGTTATATTTGGGAGGATAAACCACTCTGTTCCATTCAGGAGTATAGTTATGGGATCCCCATCTTCTAGTGCTCCTCTTGT
Organism: Iris pallida; assembly: GCA_029216955.1. Lineage (NCBI taxonomy): Eukaryota > Viridiplantae > Streptophyta > Magnoliopsida > Asparagales > Iridaceae > Iris > Iris pallida. Next base: position 56,598 of record JANAVB010028373.1, read on the forward strand.
CTGTTCTTGGACTCAAAGCGCTCGCGCAAGTCCCTGATCATCTCAACCACGTCTTCCGTGGAGCTGGGAGTCGAAAAGGTGGTACAGCCTGGAGTTGAGCATTTGATGGCTCCGACGTTCGTGGTGCTTCGTGGCGATCTGTATCCAAGGATACCCGTTGAAGGAGTACACTTGATTCTCCATTGGCCCCTGGGTCAGGGCCGGTAGAAGGTGCCCTGGCCAAGGCGGACCGTATCTCAAACACTGCTTGAGCCAGTATTTGCATAGACAGAGAGGGTTTTGATTCCTCCCTCCAAGGTATCCATGCGCTGGACGAGGTCTACTGACGGCGCATCTGACTCGGTATCACCCGCTCCCGTCATGTACACCGTCATGACGCATTGGAAGTGGATGGATCGGTTGAGGCTTCACTTTCGGCCTCGCTCTCTATAGAAGAGAACTTCCTCCTGAGCTTCGTCTTGGCTACCCCCAGCTATGTTCTGAAGAACCTTCGTCTTCGGAGAAGTATCAGCAAGGGTCTGACTACCCCCAGCTTTGTCTTGGAGGACTTCTTCGCCTTCAGGACGCAGATCCTCAGGGGCTTACTACCCCAGCTATGTCCGAAAGGCTGACTTCGTCTCCAGGATGAAGATCCACAGGGGATCGACTACCCCCAGCTATGCTCTGGAGGACGTCTTCGTCTTCAGAAGGAGGATCAACAAGGGCTTGACTACCCCCAGTTTCCCCCAAGATCTTCTTCCTCTCCCGAGTGCCTTCAAACACTCCAGACGACGGGACAGTTGTCTTAGTTTTCCTCGGCTGGTTCTTGGATGAGGACGAGACCGAGGAGTTGCCAGTCACCTTTCGGATTGACGTGGAGTTAGAGATTACGTTGCAAGAAGCAACCTTTAGTTCTGACTCCTCTTCAATTGACACCTTCTTCCCGAGGCGACGTTGGAGGGGTGTTGATGATTGCAGCCGCTGGAACACCGACTGCCTTAGTGGGACTGCTGTTTTGCAACAACAGTTGATGGTGACTACAGCACAGGTGTGCCCGGTGAGGGGCGCATTGTGCTTATTAGTCGACTCTCCTGATCGACGCTTGTGACTGATCACATTACATAAATTATTGGAGGAGAGTGCCACCTTCGTATCTATCAGGCACAAGGCAAGGCCAAGCACCGGGGTGGTTAGGTGAATGCTGCGCCCCCTGAACCAACGCAGAAGATGCGCTCAGATCAGTAGTGGGGGCACAACATTTACAGTGACTTGAACCAGCCACAGACGCCCATCCTATGTAGGCACTGGGTTCAAGACCACAGAGTTTGTCTTGCTCGACTTAGTTATGAACACAATAGATCGCCCAAGTAAGGCAAAGACTTTGAAGGTCGGCTCGTTTCTGGCGCAGAAGCACCCGAGTCGACCTTATACAGCTTACCGTCACAGCGCACATGATCGTGAGCCATGCTTCTGTTTGCCACTGGCATAGCACGTTTGAGGCGCATGGCCCGTGCCGCCTTGGACTTTTTTTTACCAGCCCGCTGGGTGTAGTACTCAGAGTCCAAATTCTCCTCGTCACGACAGCGAGTGAGCCTGTAAAAGGCAGAGACCTTCTGTGGCACATCAGAGTTACTGCACAGGACGTAAGATGCGCCCTTGCTCCGTCGGCGCATCTTCCTTGTATGAGAAGGAGATGTCTGGGGAATGTGGTTAGCACCACGCTTTTTCGAGAGATACGCCGCACCGATGGGCGCATCCTGGCTGTGAGGACGTTAGCGAGAAGGGTGGACTACATCGACGCATCCCCTTCAATGGTGGTGCCAGGGGCCTCGACCTTGTGCACCCAGACTTGGCAAGTCTTCTTCGACTTTGGCAGCCGCTTCGAAGCACTTGCGCTGCCTTCAGAGATGAACTCCTTATACGCCTGTTGATTGAGGCGTAGGGCCAGCATCTTGTAGGTGGAGCCCACCTTCACGTCGTCGGATTACGACACAGCTTTCTCGATGGAGGAGAAAGAGTTCCCTTGCAGAGTCGCAGCTTGTTTACCATTAAAATCTTTTTATTGCAATTTCAATTACAAGAACAGTATTACAATATAGGATTTAGATGTAGTCCTAGGAAACACTTTTGTTTATCTGGGTCCCTGTGTCGATGGAGTGAGTGGTAATACGTTGACTCCGTTGACGATCTGATGGCGGTTCTCGATTCTCTGAAGGTCTAAATTGCTCTGGATGCTGGAGCTTGCAAAGAGAAAGAAGACGTTATGTGTCTGTATCTGCCTCTCTCACTCGTATGTAGGTCTCTGTCTGTAGGTGTGTATGTCTCTCTATGTGTGTAAGAAGGAGATGATCCCTCTATTTATAGCTTGCAGGCTGGCTGCTCATGCGCGCATATGTAGGATGCGCCTGTACGTAGGGACGCTACGTGGTTGAAGCTGTGGAAGGCGCATGGATGATGCGCCATCATTTGTGGGTTGAATCCTTCATGCTGCTTTTGGGGCTACACGTAGCGAGGAAAGAATCTTTCTGTTGCTGAGATCTTGGATGATTAGCACCCCTTTATAGGCTGAATCGAGTCAAAGGACACGTGTCGTAGGTCTATGGCTCAAAGATCTCGAATTTGGAGGAGAGTGATCGGATAGGATGCGCTTGGGATTGGGCGCATAGAAGACTTCGGCTCACAACTTTCAGGAGTCACGAACCGTCTGGGCGTACGGCTTTTGAGGCGCATATGAGTCTTCAGTATGACTTGACCTGTATCTTTAGGGATCACAAAAAAGTCTAAGGCGCATGCAGAGATTTGGATGCATGGCTGCGGAGGCGCATGCGAAAGGGTGGGCGGCTACGTGCTTGTAAACCGTCAGAGGAAAGTAATGATGTACTGACGTCAGCGATGCTTCGTTTTCTGAAAAAGCTGTCACTGTTCAGTCCTCGGGACTGGCTGCTGTCGTGTCAGACTTCAGCATTTAATGTTCTTTGACGGGTGATGGACTGTTAAATGGGCACGTCGATCTGCGTTCCACTAGGCGCATGGGGACGCGTGGGGCGCATCCTTATGGGCGCTTGGT
>JANAVB010028374.1:0-56556 GCA_029216955.1 Iris pallida
GCACACAGGTGCGTAGGTATCATGTTTGCTCCCTGATCCAAGGCTAGTAAAAGCACTTGCTCTCGATCGTTGGAGGGAGAATTTTGAGACCCACCTTGTCCGTTAGCCCTGGGGGACTAGACGCGGGTGGTTCTGTACAACTTTCCATCAGGAGCCCGTATAACAGTTAATGGTGCCCGCTGACGGTTAGCAGCTTGGACAGTTGACTGGGCTTGTTGGGCCCGTACTGCCCTAGACTTCTTCAATTTTGCACCTGAAGGTGCATAGTAAGAAGTGTCCAGATTGGAATATTTCACATTCTCAATGGGCTGCATGGAGTCGGGCCCGCATGAGAGATGGTCGAACACAGAGCTTCTGATAGGGCCGCATAAGATACCTTGTCTGTGGCCAGGATTGGCTGCCGCATGGGCCATCTACCTGCGGCCAGAGTTGGCTGCCGCATGGGCCATCTGTCTGCGGCCAAAGTCGACTACTGCATGGGCCATCTGCCTGCGGCCAGAGTTGGCTGCGGTATGGGCCATCTGCCTGCGGCCAGAGTTGACTGTCGTATGGGCCATCCGCCTGCGGCCAGAGGTGGCTACCGCATATGCAGACTGCTCATCTCTCTTATGCGGCCTCTTCCTCGTCCGCATGGATTTCCCTTGTGCCCCCAAAAACTCAGCATCATAGTGTTTTTCTTTGCTAGATTTGGGGACAGTAGGGTTCTCCACGGTCGGAAGCAAGCCCGCAGAAGAGCTTTGATCACCGTCTTGGGCCGCAGAAGGAGCTTCTTCGAGAACCTGGTCGGGGGCAACAGTTTTGCGCTTCGACATCCCGTGGGTTCTCTTTGGGTTGGCTCCCTTCTACGACAGGCTGGCGCTCCCTTCAGAGAGCATTTCTTCGAATGCTCATTGGTCAAAACGAACCACGAGCATTTGCTGCATAGAGCCGAGCTTGGACCGTCAGATTGTGTCACCAACTTCTCATCAGAGGAGAAGGAAGTCCCCAACTGAGTCGCCATCATGTTTGCCATTAAATATTAAGAACAAAAAATTATAGAAGAATTGAACTTGATTGCAAACTCGCTTGTACAAGAGAAAGCCTAGAAAGAAATCCTAGGAAACAATCTAAGTACAATTGTTTAGTTTTTGATTCTGGGGGGTGACGATGGAGGCTCGGGAAAGTGTAGCAACTCTGCATTACTACTTGGACTATCTGACACGATCCTTGCTCTTGAAGAAATTGTCCTTCGTAGGCTGCCAGCCTTTTGAATGGGTGGTCCCCTACTATTTATAGTGATAGATATCTTGAGCCGCATGGATAGCTATGTTACCACGTGGCTACAACAGCACGTAAAGACCCGCTTTTTGGCCGCCAGCTGGTGACTTGTTGAGATTTCTTTGCAACAAATCTAGATGATTGAGACTTGGTCAGCCTGCCACGTGTCCTATCGCAGGATAGGATCAATCTGCTTGAGTCATTTTGAGCCGCATAGGTCTTTTAGTGTTCGGCCATGCTGGGCCGCATAAGACTCATGCGGCTTAGGTCGCAGTCTTCCTTAATCCGCATGTAGCTTGGGGACTTTTGAGCCGTATAGATTCTATATTCTGGGCCGCATAAAGCTCATGCGGCTCAGGTTGTAGTCCTTGGCCGCAAGCAGGGCATAGATTGAGTCGCACAAGGTTCATGCGGCTCGGGTCGCAGTCCTTCTGGCCGCATGACTATGTCCAGGCTGGTGATATGACATTTTATCTGATCACATCTTATCTTCTTTTTTTGTCAGAGTGTCAGAGCTGTCAGTTTTGTCAGTTTTAACAGAGTTTGTCAGCTTTATCAGAAGGGCCGATCGTCTTGGCCGTATAAGTAACTCTTCCTTCTGCGGCTCAAATCAGTCTGGTTGCTTTTTAATATATAATCTGAAAATAGTGAAGATGGGCCGCAGGGGGCATATCGAGTCTGTCATACGGCTCTTCTTTATGCGGACCAATTTGGCCCAAAGTACTCTTGCGGTCAGTTGTGATCCGCATGAACCCCATATTTTTCATGCTTCTACAACCAGAACGGCTATTGAATCCAGAAAGGGATCTATCTCCGGGATAGTAATGGTCCGTGACGCCGTTTTACTCCTTTGAGTTTGCTGGGAAGATCTTCTTGGAGGAGGCGAGCCGGCATATCACGTCCCAGAACCAGAATACTAGCAAGTGGGGACGGACAAGGCCAGCTACGTAATACCAAAGTACGCCAGTACTTTAAAATCATGTATATACTGTCAAGACATAGGGGTTACTTCTACAAGCCAACAGTCGATCCTAGGTCAAGCATTCCTAGGTATCTCCATCACAGGCAATTATATAAAGTACAAGAAGTATGATCATCAGACATACAATAGAAAAGCGTCCCAAACCATTTATACATGGATGATCATGAAGCTAGTCATACCAAAATAGAGAACTAGCAAGAGTAATAGTCATACATGATAAGCTCTAGCTATATTCTAGAATACGCACATCATGTTTTGGCTCGTAGGCTAAATGTCAAGAACGAAAACACGAGCTAAACACGTGCTCGGAGGCTAAATGCCACAAAAGAATAATGTACATATCAAGTGGGATAATGAAACAAGAAACCTACTCAGGTACTCTGGAACTCTGGATGGTCACCGTCGAGTATATGGTGCGGAAGATCCTCTGGGCTTCTCTATCAAATCTGGCCAAACAAAACCAGTGGGGTCAGACCCCCAATAGGAAGCCAAACTATGAACTAAAACCAGCAATCACTAACATCAACAATTAGAGATACAAATGAGTAAGAGCAGATCGAGACTCGTGCACTACCAATGCACTTATCCAGAACATAGGGAGACAATAAGTAAGCATCTTGGAGCATAAAGTAATTATCATGCGACATAATATAAAGTGTAGACATATTAAGTAAACAGAAGCTTGAGAATATGTAAAAGCAATTGAACATGTGAACTTGTGAGATAGTCGGGTCATAAGAGAATGGTGACCCGGCATAGGGAGTCATGTATAGCTTGTGAGATAATTAAACATGTGGGCATGTAAGAATTATATAGAAAGATAATGATAAGTGGACTTAGGAACTAATTCGGAAGTCAAGTTACAACCCTTAAACCAAACAAGGACCAGGGTTGTAACCCTTCTCCTGAATAGAACTTAGTCTCTAATCATTGTGCAGCATAAGGATCATGTAGAACATGTGAGTACTAAATAGGACGACAAATGATAAGATGACTTGGGAACTATTCTGGAAGCTAAGTTACAACCCTTAAACCAAACAAGGATCGGGGTTGTAACCCTTCCCCTGAACAGAACTTAGCCTCCGATCATTTATCAACAAGGTAAAGCATAATCCATAGTGTACTGAAATAAACATACGAACACGGCCTAGACAAAACTAGACTGGACTGACTCGATCCATCAATCACGGCCAAGCAATGAGTACGGCTTGATACTTTAACTAACTAGGGTTATCACAAGCCTAGTTACTAACAAGATGCAAAGAGATTTCCATGTCCGGTTATCCGCCTGCTGCTACCGGAGTGACCCCAGTAAAAGAAAACAAGTATAACAGACACACTGCAGTAAGTTACATGCCTAAGGAGGTGCCCCACTTGACAGTGAGCTGGAAATGTGCTCATCATGACAGATAGCTCTAAATCCCATGTATATATATATATATATATATATATATATATATATATATATATATATATATATATATATATATATATAAGGCCGGGATCAAACGGGCAACAGGTAACTGGGAAAGTCTCTTCATGAACTACTTGATCAATCTAGTCATTAATCCTAGCCAGATTCAGTACGAATCCCTGACCGTGGTCATCAGGAATACATGCCTTAGACATGATGCAATACAGAACATGTAGCTTGTACAAACACACTTAAGAGAAACACCTACGGTGTCCAAATCATTCATTACTTGTAAGCCAATAAAGCCGTCGCAACAACATTTATGGTTCATTTCATGTCATATTACTTGTCTGGAGTGCACCACGATGGGTCACTATCATGTTAAGAGTACTTGTTAGGGGTGCGCCACGACGGGCCACAATCATGTTAAGCAAAGAAGTGACATGTGACTTGAGTGCACCGCAATGGGTCACTGTCGTGTTAAGCAAAGAAAGGAGACATAAAACATAAGTGCACCACAACGGGCCACTATCTAGTTAAGCAAATCATAGGCGTAAGATAGCATATAGAAAGATCTTGACGAAAGGCTTATCACAACATGTGAGAAGGAATAGAGATAGTAACTACTTGGCAGAAAATAATAATTGAATCTGTGCTAATGTTTGAGTGTATAAGGGTGTACAATTATTCTCTAATCATGCAAAATCTTCTAACCTTGATAAGAAATTGTCATGCTATTTAAGATAGGTCGTCGCAATTTAGGCCGAGTACAAAAGGCATGCTAAGAAAATCAAATACATTTTTCCGCAGAATTAAACTATCAAATCACATGAAAATCTCCAGTTAAAATGAGACAAGTAGATTCTTGAAACCAAGACAAAGATCTAAAACTTTCATGTTTTGAGGTTTGCCAGACTCTGGCTACAAAAATAATTTAAACGGGCAAAATAGTGAAAATAGTGAAACGGCTACTGCACCGGCACATGGGAATTCTGTGCCGTACCGGCACGTAAGAATCATCGCCCCAAACAGCCAAGTCAGTCGTACTAAGATCATGTCAAAGCCCAAGGAACCAACAGGAAGACACGAAATATACCAATAAACAAAAGGGGTCATGATAGGTCTATAGGGGTGCAACCTAGACGGATTAGCAAACATGGAAGTGTACGACTAAGTACATGAGGTCATGCGCCCACACCAGGCGGTTATGCGCACACTTGGAGGCTATGAGCACCCATGGAGACTATGAGTCCACATAAAATGTTATTCACCTACACAAACACTATGAGCCCACACAAAACACTATGAGCCCACACAAACACTATGAGTCTAAGGGATGTTATGCGCCCAAAGGAAGCTATGCGCCCAAAGGGAACACTATGCGCCGAAAGGAAGCTATGCGCCCAAAGGGAACACTATGCGCCCAAAGGAAGCTATGCGCCCAAAAGGAACACTATGCGCCCAAAGGAAGCTATGCGCCCAAAGGGAACACTATGCGCCCAAAGGAAGCTATGCGCCCAAAGGCTATACGCCCAAAGACTGGCACATGCACAGTGTTATGCGCCCACAGGCTATGCGCCCAAAGACTGGCGCATGTGTTATGCGCCCACAGGCTATGCGCCCAAACACTGGCGCATGCGCCCAAACACTGGCGCATGCGCTGTTCTTCTTTCCCACTTAGCCGAGGATGAACTCCAAGGAACCCAAGAACTTCAAATGTCCATAACTTGGTCAAAATAACTCCAAATTAGGACTTTCAAAGTTCAAAATGGGGTAGAACAAAATTCTCTACAACATGGAACAATCAAAACTTGAAAAAATGAAGTTTGATAGATCAAAAACCAAGAAATCCGAAAATGACATAAACTTAGATCTACAAGAAGTTATCCTCCAAAATCCAAAATACCAAGAACTAAAATGTTTTAGAATGTAGCAATAAAGAGAATGGAAAATTAAAATCACATTTGTCCAATATTTGGCAAGATGTACTTGCCTTAGGTTGGAGAAGAAAATGGAAGGAAGAAGAAAATGAAAAGTGAATGGAGGAGAGTGAGAGGGGTGGGTTTTTATACAAAATCCTTTTTCATGTAAAACCAACCCAAACCAAACAAAGCAAGCTAGGTTGAATCAAACCAAATTAAACCAAGTCAAGATAAATTTATACCTTGAAAAGATTTTAAAATATTTTGAAAACCAAGAATTACGAAATACGGCTCAAAATACGTACCCGTATATAAATACCGATACAGTGAGATGGGGTCTCACATCTCTCCCATCCTTAGAAAAATTCCGTCCTCAGAATTTCCTAAAGCTAGTCGAGCAAGATAACCAAAAACAAAAACTCAAGAAAACAGAATCATCTCAATAAAATGATGCATGGCATATAAGTAAATGAAGGCAACTGTAATGTAAATAAATGTGTAAGCAATAACACAACCATAATCAAGAAGGATTGGAGGCACATGAATAAACAGGTCTCTTGAGTCAGTTGAGTAGGGACCAACATCCTTGCTGGTCTACGTTGACTCCAAAATGGATAATGGTCAAGTCTCAAAGTAAGTCGGTACCAATGACTTAGTCTAAGACATGGCACTGCCCAGGATGTATCATCGTAGTCGATACCTATAAATTTATCACATACCTCGACTACGAAGACAGAAGAGTTGGGACGAGAAACTCGCCTTCACTCACCGAACAAGTCAAGCCGGCCATTATACTCCTTACGTGGATAGAATACAAGGTCGCCTGCAAGAACCCAAGATATACCGCCACTACCTGGCCTGCTACTGAAACACAACCCCAAGGTCGTAACTGAAAGAAATCCATGAAGATGGTACCTGAGGTTTTCAAGGTATTACCCTTATGCAGATACTAGGGCTGCTCCTGGTACTACGCATTCAACTGTGCTCTGAGCTGCCTGATCCTCTGAGCTCGTGATGGCGGTGGGTACTGCGCCAATGGTTGAACATCTAGTATTGGCCCTAGCTGCTCATCCACTATTGGAGGTGATGACGGAGGTGATTGAAAGGATGGCGGTATATCTGGTGTAGATGGTCGTCCTCGAGATGTCGGATATGGGCAAGTGCTAATTGAATGGTCCTCCGTTCACAGCGAAAGCATCGCCTATTGGCCGTCCGACAATCTGATCTGCGATGTCCCAACTTTCTACAATAGGTACAGGCTTGTTCTGTTTGATATTGCTGCTGGTCTTGCTGCCTCTGAGCCTGGGCTTGTCTATACTACTGAGGCCTCTCCTGATGGAATGCACGAGATTGTATCGATGAAGGCCTCTGAGCTCGCCTCTGCTGAACTGACGTTGGTGCCTGCTGGTTGGAAGGCTGGAATGATGAAGATCCAGCTGAACTCCTTCGGGGACAAATTCCTATCATGTGGTCTGGTGATCCGCGTGCTAAACATAGAAGGTTAGCCCTCCGACAAGTGAGATGAGTGTGACCTTCCCTTCCACAGAAGGAACATACAGTCGGTAACTCCTGGTGCTGGTATAGACGTTGGTCTGCTGGTACTTGTCATGGACGTCGGGGTAAAAAGCCAGATACGGGTGAATGGTAGCTCTTACGACCCGTAGTTCTGGATGTGGTCCTCCTGGCAACATCTTGCTCTCGTACTGCCTCTATGGTAGGTCGGGCTCGATATGCTGATTGGCTGGATGACTGGTACTGTCTGGCTCCAATCTGTACTTCCTCTGGATGCAAGTCCTCGGCTTGAAATTCGTCGGGTATTCCTTGCTTACTTTGATCTATCAACATCTGGATACTCTGCTGGAGAATAAGATCTCGTTGTTGTTGTGACTCCATCATTTCCTTGATAATCCCTATGAGTGCAGGTACATCGGGCTGATCTAGAACTACCTCCGCTCGGACTGCTGACTGTACAGGCACAGTTGGATGATCAGGATGGACTGACATCTCTGCCCTCGAGTCAACTCTCGACTCTGCACCTGAATGCTGAGACTGATCCTCCATAACTAGCCAAATAGAAGATTGCTGACCTGCCATTGGCAGAACCTAAACAAGATAACCGAAAGAATTTGGAACAGTGTCCCTGAAAGTTAAAGGACACAAGGGTCAAATCGAGGGAACACGAGAGATCAACGATCAAGGCAGATATCAGGTCAAAGGATCAGAGATAGAGAATAATACGAAGGATATCAATAAAGGAAAATTTTGATTGAGATAAGTAAACATCAGTAAAATCCCATATATCTGAAAAATCAGACCTACATGGGCCACCACTCAAACCGTGTCACGCCCCAGAACCAGAATACTAGCAAGTGGGGACGGACAAGGCCAGCTACGTAATACCAAAGTATGCCAATACTCTAAAATTACGTATTTGCTGTCAAGACATAGGGGTTACTTCTACAAGCCAACAGTCGATCATAGGTCAAGCGTTCCTAGGTATCTCAATCACAGGAAATTATACAAAGTACAAGAAGTATGATCATCAGACATACAATAGTAAAGCGTCCCAAACCATTTATACATGGATGATCATGAAGCTAGTCATACCAAAATAGAGAACTGGCAAGAGTAATAGTCATACATGATAAGCTCTAGCTATAGTCTAGAATACGCACATCATGTTTTGGCCCGTAGGCAAAATGTCAAGAATGAAAACACGAGCTAAACACGTGCTCGGAGGCTAAACGCCACAAAAGAATAATGTACATATCAAGTGGAAGAATGAAACAAAAACACACTCAGGTACTCTGGAGCTCTGGATGGTCACCGTCGAGTAGATGGTGCGGAAGATCCTCTGGGCTTCTCTATCAGATCTGGCCAAACAAAACCAGTGGGGTCAGATCCCCAATAGCAAGTACCACAAAGGAAGCCAAACTATGAACTAAAACCAGCAATCACTAACATCAACAATTAGAGATACAAATGCGTAAGAGCATATCGAGACTCGTGCACTACCAATGCACTTATCCCGAACATAGGAAGACAATAAGTAAGCATCTTAGAGCATAAAGTAATTATCATGCGACATAATGTAAAGTGCAGACATGTTAAGTAAACAGAAGCTTGAGAATATGTAAAAGCAATTGAACATGTGAACTTGTGAGATAGTCGGGTCATAAGAGCATGGTGACCCGGCATAGGGAGTCATGTATAGCTTGTGAGATAATTGAACATGTGGGCATATAAGAATTATATAGAAAGATAATGATAAGTGGACTTAGGAACTAATTCGGAAGTCAAGTTACAACCCTTAAACCAAACAAGGACCGGGGTTGTAACCCTTCTCCTGAACAGAACTTAGTCTCTAATCACTGTGCAGCATAAGGATCATATAGAACATGTGAGTACTAAATAGGACGACAAATGATAAGATGACTTGGGAACTATTCTGGAAGCCAAGTTACAACCCTTGAACCAAACAAGGACCGCGGTTGTAACCCTTCTCCTGAACAGAACTTAGCCTTCGATCATTTATCAACAAGGTAAAGCATAATCCATAGTGTACTGAAATAAACATACGAAAACTACCTAGACAAAACTAGACTGGACTGGACTGGACTGGCTCCATCCATCAATCAAGGCCAAGCAATGAGTACAACTTGATACTTTAACTAACTAGGGTTATCACAAGCCTAGTTACTAACAAGATGCAAAGAGATTTCCAAATCCAGTTACCCGCCTGCTGCTACCGGAGTGACCCCAGTAAAAGAAAACAAGTTTAGCAGATACACTGCAGTAAGATACATGTGTCCTAAGGAGGTGCCCCACTCGACAGTGAGCTGGAAATGTGCTCATCATGACAGATAGCTCCAAAATATATATATATATATATATATATATATATATATATATATATATATATATATATATATATATATATATATATAAGGCCGGGATCAAACGGGCAACAGGTAACTGGGAAAGTCTCTTCATGAACTACTTGATCAATCTAGTCATTAATCCTAGCCAGATTCAGTATGAATCCCTGATAGTGGTCATCAGGAATCCATGCCTTAGACATGATGCAATACAGAACATGTAGCTTGTACAAACACACTTAAGAGAAAAACCCACGGTGTCCAAATTATTCATTACTTGTAAGCCAATAAAGCCGTCGCAACAGCATTCATGGTTCATGTCATGTCATATTACTTGTCTGGAGTGCACCACGACGGGTCACTATCATGTTAAGAGTACTTGTTAGGGGTGCGCCACAACGGGCCACAATCATGTTAAGCAAAGAAATGACATGTAACTTGAGTGCACCGCAATGGGTCACTATCGTGTTAAGCAAAGAAAGGAGACATAAAACATAAGTGCACCACAATGGGCCACTATCTAGTTAAGCAAATCATAGGCGTAAGATAGCATGTAGAAAGATCTTGACGAAAGGCTTATCATAACATGTGAGAAGGAATAGAGATAGCAACTACTTGGCACAAAACAATAATTGAATCTGTGCTAATGTTTGAGTGTATAAGGGTGTCCAATTATTCTCTAATCATGCAAAATCTTCTAACCTTGATAAGAAATTGTCATGCTATTTAAGATAGGTCGTCGCAATTTAGGCCGAGTACAAAAGGCATGCTAAGAAAATAAAATACATTTTTCTGTGGAATTAAACTATCAAATCACATGAAAATCTCCAGTTAAGGTGAGACAAGTAGATTCTTGAAACCAAGACAAAGATCTAAAACTTTCATGTTTTGAGGTTTGCCAGACTCTGGCTACAAAAATAATTTAAATGGGCAAAATAGTGAAAATACTGAAACGGCTACTGCACCGGCGTATAGGAATTCTGTGCCGTACCGGCACGTAAGAATCATCGCCCCAAACAGCCAAGTCAGTCGTACTAAGATCGTGTCAAAGCCCAAGGAACCAACAGGAAGACACAAAATATACCAATAAACAAAAGGGGTCATGATAGGTCTAGAGGGGTGCAACCTAGACGGATTAGCAAACATGGAAGTGTACGACTATGTACCTAAGGTCATGCGCCCACACCAGGGGGTTATGCGCACACATGGAGGCTATGAGCACCCATGGAGACTATGAGTCCACATAAAATGTTATGCGCCCACACAAACACTATGATCCCACACAAAACACTATGAGCCCCACACAAACACTATGAGTCTAAGGGATGTTATGCGCCCAAAGGTGACTATGCGCCCAAAGGGAACACTATACGCCCAAAGGAAGCTATGCGCCCAAAGGGAACACTATGCGCCCAAAGGGAACACTATGCGCCCAAAGAAAGCTATGCGCCCAAAGGGAACACTATGTGTCCAAAGGAAGCTATGCGCCCAAAGGGAACACTATGCGCCCAAAGGAAGCTATGCGCCCAAAGGCTATGCGCCCAAAGACTGGCGCATGCACAGTGTTATGCACCCACAGGCTATGCGCCAAAAGACTGGCACATGCACTGTGTTATGCGCCCACAGGCTATGCGCCCAAAGACTGGCGCATGCACTGTTCTTCTTCCCCATTTGGCCGAGGATGAACTCCAAGGAACCCAAGATCAAATGTCCATAACTTGGTCAAAATAACTCCAAATTAGGACTTTCAAAGGTCAAAATGGGGTAGAACGAAATTCTCTACAACATGGAACAATCAAAACTTGAAAATAATAAAGTTTGATAGATTAAAACCCAAGAAATCTGAAAATGACATAAACTTAGATCTACAAGAAGTTATCCTCCAAAATCCAAAATACCAAGAACTAAAATGTTTTAGAATGTAGCAATAAAGAGAATGGAACAATTAAAATCATATTTGTCCAACATTTGGCAAGATGTACTTGCCTTAAGTTGGAGAAGAAAATGGAAGGAAGAAGAAAATAAAAAGTGAAAGGAGGAGAGAGAGAGAGGGGTGGGTATTTATACAAAATCCTTTTTCATGTAAAACCAACCCAAACCAAACAAAGCAAGCTAGGTTGAATCAAACCAAATTAAACCAAGTCAAGATAAACCTTGGAAAAATTTTAAAATATTTCGAAAACCAAGAATTACGAAATACGGCTCAAAATACGTACCCGTATATAAATATCGATTCAGTGAGACGGGGTCTCATACGGCACCTACATCCTTGACCTTCTTTACACCTCTGACAATAAGTTTCTTCTTTCTTTTAAAAGTCGACTGTTGAGCCAGCTCAGTCGAAGCTTTTCATTTTTTATGGAAGATCGGGGAGAGAAGTATCCTCTTCAATATCTTCCCTTTGCGGTGCTGTAGCAGCCGGCTCTTGTAACGTCTCAGTCCCAAAATAGAAGGACTAGAAATGTATCATGCCAACTGTGTACATATGAGTAAATGAAAGACTCGTATGTATACATAAGCTATAAAATATAGAAAGCCAAGACACTAAATCTCATCCACGAAGATAAATAATGATATAAAAGCAACTTCGAGTTTGTCATGTATACAATCGTTGGGCGGAGACAAATCCACTACCAACTAATTTAAATAGGGAAGAAATATACAAAGAAAGTGATTTGGTCCAGCGAAGGAGATGACGATCCAAAAACAACATCTCGACGGAATAGAGCGCAAGTCATGGCCTTAACTAGAGCACCTGCAGGAAGTCACATAACACACCTGGAGAAATCACCAGGTCCTCAGAGGGACGTAACAAGATACAGGAAGAATATGCCATTATAACTGCAAATGAAAATACTATAGAACTACAATACAACTGGGTCCCTAACCATCTAAGTGATATGCACTTTGAGGATAACGTTCTACGCATGGGCTGTAGGATCAGGCAAGTAATAAAGAGTAGCCGTCGAGTAGCGCTCATTCGAGTTACTATCGGTCCGGGGTAGAAAGTAGCGCTCATATGAGTCACTATCGGCCCAAAATGTGTGTAAAAGTAAATATAGCCATACGCTAGTAGCTGCCCCCTCCCCCAAATGATACTATACATGTGTCATAATTACGGCACACCAACACGTGTCGCTTCCACAACACTGTTTCATGTCTAATAGCTGTCAAGTCTTCTAACATGCATCTATTGACAATTATTTCTAACACATGCGCACGGGTGATCAGCCAACACGAAAGTGACCTCTATATGGTACTCACATCTCACACACAACTCGTGTTACCTTCGTGCAAAGTTAATGACATGCAATACTATGGAGGTAGTCCCTTAACTCTAGGTTCATAAGCAAGAAGAAAAAATAATAAACGGAAAATATAGATACAATAACTGAATAATAAAAATGCAACTAAATGTAAGCAGTAAATATGACAATGTATCTTGCCTGGTATTTGTACGGGTGTTCTGACATGTCCCGAATAGTCCACTAGCCATGGTGGATGCATAAAGGTCGAAGTTTGCGAGGAAATAGGAAAGATGATCAGTTACGAACAAGATAAGATAATTGAGGGAATTTATGCAAAGAATTACATATACTATTTTTGGAAAGTACGTATAAACTTGAAACCATATTTATTAGTAAAGATAATTTTTGGGAATTATTTGAAATATAATCGATTTAGGCTAAAACTATAGATTTACCAAAAATAGGATTTCTAGTCTGTATTATAATAGTAAAAATAATTTAGATAATTATTTAAAAATACTAGAAATCTTTTATAATTTCGAACTACCCTTCTTATTAGTTAAAATATTTTTCGAAAAAATTTATTTGAGGATAAAAAAATGGTTTTGGACTGAAATTATTTATTTGTCGAAATAAAGTCTTGAGGTGGAAACTATTCTTTGAAATTTGCTAGAAATTAATTTAATAATATATTTCTGACAATTCCCACAATAATACATATATTAAAACACTATTTATATTATTATCAATAAAATACTAATACCCATATCATAAGTATAGTAAGAATAATTTTTTTACAATAATAATAATAATAATAATAATAATAATAATAATAATAATAATAATAATAATATTTAAGAAAAGCCCATACTGTTATACTACAGTACTCTTAATATTAATAATGGAATACTAATAATAATAACAAAAAAATAAGTAAATAATAAAATCAATGCAGCTGGTTCACTCTTCTTCCGAAAGAGTCCATATAAGAAAACATAAGGGGAAGGACATGAGAGAAAGGAGAGAGAGAGAGAGAGAGGATATCCCACCGGGGGCGGCCATGGGGTCGTCTGCGGGCAAGGGTTGCACGGACTCTGGAAGGAGTCGTGGCTCGAGGTGGCGTCGGGTGGAGGCGTGCTCACGGGGACAGCGGCGGCGCTAACTCTGGGAGTTCTTTAGCTCGGGGCTGCCGAGTATGGCCAGGATGTTGTGCCGAGAGAGGCAGCGGAGGCCAGGGGTTACCGGAGGTGTTCAGCGCGCCGAAGAGCTCAACAGGAGGGTGCGAGATCCGGTTAGGGTGGAGGAAGAGGTAGGGGCGACGGAGCGGATCTTGCGGCGGCACGGCCGATTCTGGAGGGGAAGCAGTAGGTGGTGGCCGCGCGGGGCTTCGGCGGAGGCGGCTCGCCGGTCGCATCGAGGTTAGGGTTTTCCTCTCTTTTTTCTTTTTTTCGTTTGGTTGTGGTGGTTTTGGTTGTCGGGTGGACAGGAGGAACGACGGGGTTGGCCGGAACTATTGGCCGGAGTGGCGGTGTTGGGGACCACGAGGCTATGGTTGCAGCGATGGTGGTGGTTGTTTGTGTGGTGGCGGTGGTCGGCATGAAGTGTTGGTGGTGGCGGTTCATGATGATGATGGTGACGGGTGTGGTGATGGTGACGATGAAGATGATGGTGGCGATGTTGTGGTGGTAGAGCAGATCTGGAGGTCACTGTGGTCACATGGCCGGAAGGGGCAGGATCGAGGAGGTCGATCTTGACGACGGCGGACTACACTATGTCGACTTGGACTGGTGGAAGCACCGGACGAGGCGGAGGCGCTGGGTAGGTGCTGCTCTGGGTTATACTAGGGATAGGATTCAACTGTGTCGGAGGTGTGTCCGACACGCAGGATATGATGTATATGTAATATTGGAATAAGAACTGACGACTACTGACACGATGCACATTAGAAATTATGATTGGGATCTATTGAAAAGGAGGAAGGAGCCTCTCCTTATATAGGAGGTGCTCCAGGATGGATAAGGGTTTGGGTTTGTTTAAACCCCGATGGATAATTTCATCCTTTATTTCAAAATGATTTAAAATTAATTTGATAAAATCCAATAGCTATTTTAAGATAAAACTGATAAATCCAATATTATCTTTTCTAATCTAAATTATCATACTTAATCAAATATTAACTCAAACCAAATTTTAAAATATCTTTTTCATAAGTACCTAATTATAATAATATTAAATTTCGAAAATCATGATATTTACTTAAATATTTGGAAATATATTTTATAAATAAATAAACTCGTTATGATTAGTTTTCGAAAATCACGTGGACATGCACATAATAATATATTTACGGGAAATAATAGTTTTTCAAATTATTACTTACATTTATAGCATAAAAGTAAGATAGCCATTTTTGTATAATAACTAAAATAAATGAAGTGATGCATTTACCATTTTAAGCAATATAAAATATTTATCATATATTATTTCAAAAACCTTATTTTTCTACATAAGAATCTGTAATAAAAGTATTTTTCAAAAACAAATATGTATCTAGCACATATTCGCACTCGACGAACAAATACGAAAAATGTAAATTCGCACGCAACGTACCATAATGAGAACATGAGCTTGCCCGTGCCATACAAATACGAAGTACATATTAAATACCATTAATTACTTATTTATATAAAAAATTAAAAAAATGTAGTAGAAATTTAGGGTGTTTACAGCTCTTCAAGAGCTGCCCTCTGTGGTAATGCTGCAGCCGGCTCTACTGTAGGTGTGGCACCTTCCCTTCTATGGCCCCTCATTGCTCGGGCTTGTCCTATATTGGCAAGAGTAGGGGAAAGCCTAGTCCCCGATACTAAACTCTGATCGCGATTATACCGAGGATTAAGGGTATTGACCTGAGTATAAAACTTTGCAGCAGTAAAGAGGAGGTGAGTTTCAGGTTTATCTTCTGGCAAATTAAAAATTACCCCTGTGCATCCGGCGTTGTAATAGTCCCATGCACGCGCCCCGCCAATCAGGCTTCCTATCGACTGCAGATGAGGACTAGGGTTGCCCAGAAGAAGCTGGCTATACCCAAACTGCCGTGCAAAATGACTTAGCAGATAAGGTTCCAGGAAAGTGTGGTTCCTATCCTTGAGCACCTAATGAGAAGGCCTGATAGACTGGAGCCAATGGAATGCTCCAAGAGTCAAGCTCGTAGTGAATCCTCCCTCATCTACTAAAGTATCGCCTGTGCGGCCACTGCCAGATGGAGGGGACACTCTGAAGAACTTATAATTCTGTAGGAAGCTCAAAGCCCTCCTACAAGCAGGCTTCCTGGTGACGGCCCAGTCTGCGTCATTGGACCTCCGAAGAAAGACATCTCCTGCCAAAGAGTCTGCAAACGACTCGGCATTCATTAATCTAGGACAGTGCAGCACCAGCCATCCCATTAAGTAATGAAAGGGAAGTTTAGTCCTGGTAAATTTGTTTCTACCATCAGGCGTCACCGCGCTTGCAATAAAATCCCACAAACCTCGTTGGATGGCGTAGACCATTGCAGGAAGCTGGGCGAGCCGGTATCCGAACACCAGCCTTACAGCCGGAAGAATCATACCCTGGCTTATGCTCTCGATAGACCCTGAACTATCAGGGACTACACAGTCGCGGAGTCACGTCATCAGAAAAGCGGCCAGCACAGCCTTCTCCGATAATTTAAACTCAGCTTGCCGGAAGAAGTGATAAATCGGGGACTGTCCCTCGGGATCATTGCTGTCGATGGTGTCTACTGCCCCGTGATCTATCATCAGTTGCTCTATCTCAGATTTTGTTGAGGACTTGCGATTGAGAAGAAGACCGGGCCGTCTTCTTCCTCTTTTTTAACGAAGACAGTTAGTCCAAGACCTCGTATGGGGAATGGCCCCCTCGGTCTTGCCCTTCTTTGTGATCCTATAACAGATAAAGAAGTGACAGAGTAACCCTTTGTACACTCCCACCATCTCGGGGTTTTCCTTCTCCAGGTCTAAAAGCTCTTTATCACAAGGAACGTATTCCTCGTACGGCTTCGTTCCCCAGGGCAGCTTTGATATTGCCTGCATCTCATGTAGAGTCAAACCTATCTCCCCGCCCAGAGTAAAGAAAGTATTGGTGTAATGATTATACAACTCCACCAACGCGGTAAACATAGGCCAATTCACTTTTATGCCATATTGGGTGGCTCTAATGGCATAAAACAGGCCGACAGCTTTTAGGGTGTCCTCGTAGGTCGAAAGCACCCATTCAGTAAGGTCACTCTAGAATAGGATGGGGTATCTCCAACCTTCCATCCGTAGCTTCCCTTTCGAATACGACTCCTTCTTTGACATCATCAGATTGGAGAGGGTCTCGGCAACATAAGGATGAAGATCAGTCGGAACGTCGTTTATTATGGCCCCAGGATGCAGCCCCCGCGTGGAATAGGATGTGGAGCCCTTGACACACTTGAAGGTGTCTTTCGTCCGGTCACCGGAGTTAAATTGGATCTTGCCAAAGACGACTCCATGAAGTTCAGGGGTCAGATCCCATTTCATTTGTCTCCGGACAGCTAAATCGGTAAACGCTGACAGAGGGTATTGGCATTCCATAGTAGGCAACCATATCCTCAGGTCCTTCAATCTGACCACCAGAGGGTCCCTTAGATATTTCGGCTCGTTATCCTCAAACTCCAGGCTGTCACCAAATAGAAAGTATGGTCTCTTGAAGCTCCGCGCCCCTCCGAGCACGAACTTCTCATTGTTCACCATCTACTTCAGGAACGTCTTCTCCTGTTCAAGCATAGCGATCATCTGCACCGAAGGCTGGTTTTGGCTAATCTTAGCTTGAACATTCTTGATCATGGCAGTTACGAGGCTTGAATCCAGAGCATGGCGGGCAGAGATGAGAGGAATCCCACCAAGAGCTGGGACAACCATGTCAACTGCAAAAGCAGAACAGAAAGTCAGAAAAAAGACTAAGTCCTGGAAAAACATTCCATGCGTCTGAATTCTATGCTTCCACATGGCCTTTGGGCGCATAGGAGTCCTTCTCGAACACAGAACGTTTCTGTGTGGGCGCATAACATGTTGCAATGAAAAGCAACAAATATGTGTGTGCATGACTCTGTGGGCATATAAAAATGCAAGACAGAGAAAGGTTGCTTTGGGCACATATCAATGGCTATGCACCCAAGCAGAAATAAGTCTGAGCGTCGCAAATAAACGCTCTGGACTTTGTTTTAAGGATATCGCCTCACCCAAAATGGGGTCTTGGACCAGTGAAGACGTTGCCGAAGGAGGAGAACCGCTCGCTGCAGCCTCCTTACCCTTCGCGGACCTCTTGGTAGTCGAAACAGCCTTGGGAGACATGATCTCACAAAAAAGAGAAAACAAAAAAAACTCTTGGAAATTTTTGAAAAAACGAGGGAATGAAATTTCTCTCTCCTTTGGCCTATTTATAGGCAAAATAGGGTACTATGCGCCCACACAAGATCCAACGTTTGCATATTATGTGCCCACATTTTGCTGACGTAGGCTACGTATAGACATCATACAGAGAGTGGACCTCTTCAAATTCTGTTCCAACGAATCTGTCGATTCAGATTTTTTTCTCAACAGTCATATTTGACAACCTGGCAACATTCATGCCCCAAAGAAGATGATGCGTCAAGCGCCCATAAAGCTATTGAAAGTCTTCCATGCTTCTTTCAAAGTATTCTGAACTCGTTCGAGTGTCAAAAACTTTTAAGGGGTCTTGTAGAAGCATAAAAATGAAGGACTATGTGCCCACGTGATAAAGGGGCTATGCACCCACATGATAAAGAGGGCTATGCTCCCACATGATAAATCAGGCTATGCGCCTACATGATAAAGGGGGCTATGCGCCCACATAAAACTGCTTCATATACTAATCATGCGCCCAAGTGTGGGCCCATAGTCTTCTCCCAGCACTATGCCCAATGCAGAAACGAGCCTACGACCCGGTCAACATCCACGATCAATCATGGGCCGAGGCATGCGGCCACGTCAGTCTCCACGAGCAATCGTGCATCGAAGCATGCGGCCGCGATCTATCCATGATCATACAGTCTTTATGCGCCTACGTCCTAAGCGCCCAAAGGGACACTATGCGCCTACAGTAAAATTAGTATATTTTCCACTTGTGTGCGCATAACAGTCGTTTCAGTGTAAAACGACTATAAACAGAGGACATATGCCTCTTCAAATGGACAAAACAGAGAGTATTTCAGAGCCAAATTGCTGCCATTCTTGCCAGTGAGCGGAGTGTTAGCAATTTTCTTAGGTTTTCTCCCACTTTTGTAAATCGGAGTGTCAACGGAGTAGATAAGAAATTGTCGCTCGATCTCCATCGTCCCATTTCCTAGAATTCTTTTTGTACTCGGGGATTGTTAGTGCAGGATCTCTCAGGTGTACTCGATTTGTAGTGCCTTGCGCTAATAAGAAAAGACAGTGATTCTTCTCTTTTTTGTAAGTGTCTACAATTGTCTTTGGTCAACGTGTTATGGCGGAACCATGATGTCGAAGAGTTGTAACGCCCCAGTCCCAAAATACGTATAGGACTAGGATACGGTACATGCCAGCAACACTTCACCAATGGGCCAAATCTCAAAGTAAGTCCATTAGCGAATTGCTTAAGCTGTAAATCATGATAACAACCCAGCAACACAATATACAGGTCACAGCTAATCCAATCCACATAGAAAAATAAGGCACGAGATATCAAGTCCAATAAATTAATACTAATGAAAAGATCTGTCCAACATAAAATAGAAATAATAACTGTGCGGGTAAGACATCCCGAAAGCACAGTAAATGAAAATAAAATAATCAACTACATGTCCACTGAAATGAAAGAAAATAAAGTATCAAGTCTAAAATAAAGAGACATGACTCAAGAGAAATCCTTTGCCACTATCTCATCCTCCTACGAAGGTACGTCGCCTGCCTCGACTCCAGAACCGTACACCTCCGGGTAGTCCTCCTCTCTAACTAAGCCTGGAGAGTTCAGCATGTCCTCAGGGGACTAGCAAGACAAATAATATACAAGCCTACTTTAACAATAAAAACATGTAAAGATAGATAGAAAAATGGTACAAGAAAGTAGAGACTGAAGAAAGTACGGTACTAGAAATAAACATAAAATAAATGGCATACTGCGAGAATCGTGCTAATAAACACGACTAAAAGGAAATCGAGGTAAACCGCAGCCCGGTGGTTGCTAAAGACCCTATAGATTGTAGTCCGATGGTTGCTAACAACCTATAGTTAGTCTCCATCGCAGCCCGGTGGTTGCTAACGATTGAGAGTTGTCAGGTATAGTCACGTCTATAACAAGGTCCTCGCCTAAAACTACAAGTTAAGCAAGTCAAGTCAAACATGTCAAGTTCAGGGTAAACAAGTCAAGGGAACATGACAGAGGCTAAGCAATACTATCACTAGACATGAACAAGATAGAAAAATATGGCAAGGAATATGAGAAAAGAAAGAGTAACAATCTACGTGCACGTAAAACTAAAAAATAACCATGACATGAAGCAGAAGAGAAATATGTAACTAAGTGAGATATAAAAGAATAGAAGTATAAAAAAGTATGTAAATACTGTAAAGTTTGGCAAGGTGTACTTGCCTGGTGTAGCGCTTAGAACCAACAATAACTAACCAATCAATGAGCCACCAAAAGTTCAACTCCTGCAACCGACTCTGGATGCTGAAACAAATATCACCATCGTGTTTGTCATAAAAGAAATGTCTATGTTTGACTTCCTAAAAGTCTAATTCTGGACACATGGGCAAAACGATAATTTCGGCCCAAAATAGTGTCCGCCGTTGGACACGCTTTGCACCAAAAAGCTTGCCAACACCTATGGTCTCTAAAGTCATCAAACTATGTCTACTGGTCTAGTTTGACAATACGAACTCAACCATATGTCCAAAGTTGGATTTCGGTGGACCGTGCACAAATTTGCCTGTTGGATCAGGTCGCGGGCCCACCAAAATAGCATTTCGGTCGACCTTCTCAGAATCAAACCAAACTTGGCATACAGGATCATAAAAATGATACAGTCCTGTTGGCACAAGTTTCGTCTCGATATGATAAACATGCACAAAGTAATTAGGATTTTCGAAAAAGGTCGATACGGTGAATTTTGACGGATATGCATCGAATTCGTCGCGCACAAGCAACCAATTCGAGTTCCGTTAAATCCCACACTGTGCACGAAGTCCGTACGCACCTTTCGATATAAGTGGTTCAAGACCAAGTCTCCTGGATTGTCAGGACGGACTCCGTATTGGGGTTTTTTGAGGTTTTGAAAATAGGTTTTTGGTCAATTTCAACTTGATTTTAAACAGAAAATAACCAACTATAAATTAAACTAAAAATATGGTTTCAATCTAGGTTAGCTTGTCTACAAGTCTGTTTAAGTGGTTTCCTAAGATTCGTAATATCCTGATCGCAAATCGACCGCTAACTTGGTGTTTTGGGCTAGTTTCTAACGTCCAAAAGTCGAGTTTTTTTGTCGATTTTGGAACTCGAATTTTGTCGCGTACGATGCGAAAGAAAATAAACTATTTAAAGGAAAGTGAAGATGGTCAGGTTGTCTACGTACCGGAGAAATTCGCTCGTGCAATGGTGAACTAGGGTGGCGGGAAGCTCGTCGCGAAGTTACTGTTCTGCTGCTATTTTTGTTGCTTCTTGCTGCTACTGCCGCGGCTACGACCGCACGGCCGGCATGCCGGCAGGTGTCACAACCCGCACCTAGTGTAAGGGCACGAGACCGTGGGTACGTCCCGCCTACGCCACAGTGTCGGCGGTAGAACGCTGTCCTAGGTTACATACATCTAACATAGTATAAATTTACCTGTACAGAATATATACTCCAATTGGAGGACAACAAAGAAGGTACAACTCAAGAACAAATCTAAGATGGATAATAACACGATAAGATAGATATGAAATCCTCAAAAGAGAGATATAACAAGTAGGAAATAAGTCTAAGTGTTAAACAACACTACAACAAACATCTGAATAATACATCTCAAAAGACAACACAAAAAGTAAGATAAAGCCCTAGCTGTCTAGCCTAGGCAATAGGGTAGTATCCTCAGTACAAACTGGATCCTCCTGAGGGTCCAGGTCGCAAGTGTCATCCAGCTCCATAGTAGGTGGGACAGAAATCCTCCTCATTCTCTGTAATATTTTCAACAGGTCCAGTCAGGACAGGAGCGAATACATAACTCTTATACAGTTCATAACATGACAGGAAATGTAGAACAAACAATATAATAAAATACATGAAATGCTGTAAAAAGATGTACATGAATAGTAAAAGCAGATAAATATGAGTACATGAAGGTTGTATAGAAAATAAGAACTGTAAGTGAATATAAGTGATTTAGAGCACAAGATGGTTATGTAATCGGTTTGGGTTGCATATGCCTAAGTTAACAAAGTTGTACAAGAGGAAACTACTTGGGAATTGATCACATAACCACTTATACACACCCCTACACCAATCAATACACAAGGATCTAGTCAAGTTACGTTACGTACATGAGGTTTGGTTATACATGAAGCACATGTGAACATGAGAGTACATGTGAGCACATGAGTGTACATGAATAATATGAGTACGAGGAATACATGATGTACGTGAAAAGTACATGATATAATGTATCCGATGCACCCATTGAGGGGATAATATCTCATGAAAAGATCCATATAGTACCAATCCGTGATAACAACGTGAGAGCATCAAGTAAAGTAGTCTAGAGCAAGAATATAAGTCCTATCAAGAATGAAACGATCAGAGCAAGTACTCGCCTGGTATCCTGAGCGACTGATGAGAATAGATGTTCAAACCGGAGTAACTGAGTCCTATTTAGAGCAACACAGATTACAATGTGTTCAATATGAAATAATTGAAGTTTATAATACAATCTACATGATTCTAGGTCATTCTAGGTCAAAGTCAACTCTTGGTCAACTCTGGTCAACCTTCTAGTCAAACAAGATCAACATCAAAGCTAACTTGGTCAACTGTCTAGGGTTTGGTCAAACTCTAGTTAATAACCTCAAATAGGCCTATTGGGTCCATTCTAGGTCATACTATATGGTATCTCAACCATAGGCTAGAATACCAAGATACTAGATATAGATATCATATATACAATACCACTACATATCATATATACTATATATGAAGGTAAACCCTTATTTAACCATTACCCATATATAAATGAACCCTCAAACTATATCCATATATACCTATAACCTATATCATATATACTCTAACAAACAATATAGCCTAACATCTATATATACTCTAACATATATATGATACTTATATATATATGCATCTAACCCATTACTTAATTTACTTCTAACAAACCTGGAACCCCAACTCAGAAAACTGAGTTACAAACCCATATGTTCCACATAAAGCTAACAGCCTACACTAGATAACATATATACATATATATCTCAAGTAACCCAAATCCTACTTATAACATCTCATGAACTCTTATATATAAAACCTATATCCATCACAAAACTGAACCAGAAAGCCACTTCTATCCTCACACACACACACACACACATATATATATATATATATATATATATATATATATATATATATATATATATATATATATATATATATATATATATATATATATATATATATAACGGAAACCCACATAATAACATACAACCCACATCTCCATATCCCAGAAAACTGAGATACCCTCTAAACTCAAACTAAGAAAATTGGAACCCCAACTAATACCAATATCTAGCACTGTACACTATACATAACATATATCTATACTATATCAACATTTATATATATATACATATCCTAATCTCAGATATCTACAAAACCTAAATGCATTAAAAAACCCAACTACATTCATAAGGAGGGGTCTGGTCTGCACAGGCAATGGAAATTGGGCATGCTCTGTGTGTGTGTGAGTGTTTTAGAGTGTTCAGCAAAGGTGTTAAGTGATGTGTCAAAGCATTGTGTCAAATGTGTCAAATAATGTGTCAAAGAGTGTGTGTGTGTGTGTGTGAACCATGTATAAAGTGTCAAAATTAGTGTCTAAAGTGTCACAGTATCAGAAAGTATTAGAGAAGTGTAGTGTGGTGTGCGCGTGCGTGTGTGTCAAGCTATCGTATGACACAAAGTATCAAAGCAAGGTGTTGTGAAGGGTGTCAACAAGCTAACCACGTGTCACGCCCCGACCCGAAAAATCTCTCATCTCGCTAGATTTCATCCGAATCATCGTCCTCGCTGGGGCGTGATGCCGCACGAGCCTGGAGTTGCGCTCATGCAAGGCAAGATAATGGGTTCACATAAAATTATCTCAAATTGATAACATAAATAGCGGAAGGAAACAGAGTATACAATAAGAATCTCTCTTATTAATAATGAACTGAAGGTTACAAAGGCTTGAATAGTCCCAGCCGAATATGCCAACTGGCTACAACGCTCATGATCTCTCTAGCTCACAAAGGATTACATTGTTCCATACATTAGGCCTCTTTATAGCCAACAAGTAGTCTTCGGCCGAACATCTCCATGTTGCAAGTCCGAACGCCAATGCGGTAGCTCCTCTTGAAACGCTAAGGACTCCATGCCTCGGTGAGTCCAAGCCAAGCCCCGCCCCGTGCCAAATCATAACCTGAACCTGCAAGCAAACTAGTGGGGGATTAGTGCTTTCGTTCTCGCTGCACTAATCAAGACCCACTCGCACCCAAACCAAATACTAAGTATATTTAGTGAAACATGTAACATTATTTGGTGATCTTTCTAATTAGCCTTAGGATCGGTTTCATGGCAATATTCAAACATAGCAACTTATTATAAGTGTATTCGATATCGTGTTCCGGTAGCAGATACAGTTAGACATAATATAAACATAAGCATAGTGATCGTGCATGATTCTGTCTCATTTTGCTTAGCCTGCAATCGTTAGAAATATGCATAACCAATCATATGATTTTTGCAACCAACCAACCATACTTATACATATGCATAAGGGTGGCAGGCCCTACGCCTGCACCCAATTCTAATCTCAGCCCACCGGCCCTATCTATATGAAGGTCACAGTGTTTCGCACCGTAATAGACTTGGCATCCTTATGTGTAAGCCTATGATCGCTCCAGTACAGGTTGCTAGCCTAGTATCTGAAGGATCCCAAACTTACTGATATCATAGCTTATCACAACACTGGCCGGTCGTAACCCATCCTAATGATGTGCACCATAAATACCATACATAATTTCCTCCTAGGCCGAACGGTCCTGGTGCTCCAGTCGTAACCGTTCGAGGGAAGCCGCACCCGTGCACGGGCCATCCGAGTCCATTGACCATGCAATACACACCATAGCAAACAAGTCATATCATACCAACTAATCTCACATTCCATAATCATAATCCCTTATCTCTATCTCGTGTTCCATCGGCATCATGCCCCAACACATCCGTATTGATGCACGATGCCCAATGGCTTAACACTTCTCGTACTTATACTCAGTGCATTCCATTCATAAATTATTCTCATAACAACAGTTCCGTATTACTTAGTCATTTCCTAGCTTTCATGCACGAGGGCACGCTTAACGCCATAATTAGTGTTCTAGGCCTAGTGTTCAATGTTCTGGGTGTCGTGCACGTGATGCACATCTCGATATTGCCTTTCAATGTCCTACCATCACCGCCCTACCACGACCCACACA
The DNA here is from genome assembly GCA_029216955.1 of Iris pallida. NCBI lineage: Eukaryota > Viridiplantae > Streptophyta > Magnoliopsida > Asparagales > Iridaceae > Iris > Iris pallida. Next base: position 25,467 of record JANAVB010028374.1, read on the forward strand.
CTTGATGCACGTTGCTTCAATTGTTCAATGTTCTATCTTAATGTTCGACACATACTAAGACCTTTAATGGCTCGAGTGACGCTCGCTAACTTAATGGCAACTTACGCATATAAGGATATATTTTATTAAATGTGAAGGAATAGGGAGAGAGAGTCAAGAACCCGCCCACCTTAAGCCGATACGCCTTGTCGTTTTGTCGACCTGATGCGCCTCGATTCCATAACTTGGTTGTACGGCTAACTCTTCTGACTTAGCCATCCCGTTGAACTAATCGACTGATTCGACCTACCGTGCCCATGCCACAATCCATTGCAAGGCGACGATTTGGTTTTGCGGACACCTTAGTGAACAAGGCAAAAATGTCGACCCCTTATGATTCAGCATAGCCTGCACACCAGATCAACTAAAATCAGCACTGGCTCAAATGGGACTTATCCTTTGCATCGATTCGATTCATAGATTCTAATCGACTCAAAGCTTTCCTTCGGGCCAACGTAACTCTTGCATCGATTTGCATCGATACTTCATCGGGTCAACGCAACTCTTCGAGTCAACGACTCATCGTAATGCATCGTGCGGAGCGTGGCATTACATAATATACCACCCAAAACAAGGTTCGTCCTCGATCCGAAACTAATACTTAAACCAAGTGTTTCATTAGATCATTTCACGATCTCGTGCTACTATCGTTTGAATCATACAACTTAGTTTGGATCATACACATATTTTAGGCATCACACCAATATATGCATTTCAGCCAAGCTCAGTTGTAGGATATCAGGACAAAGCTAACAGGCTCAACATAAATCCTCAAGCACCAATCATTTCATACTCGACTTGGTCAAATCTTAGTGTCTATTCCCAAAATACTTCCCATATGCATTATTCCATAACACGTGATCATCTTCCAAACATTTATGCATATAACTTAACTCAAAACTGTTACTTCAATCACATAAGTTTCTCGCTGGCCATCTAACGCTCGCATTGCGTTAAGTCATTGCGCATCTGATCGCAACAATTCTCCGCGATGCCTATTCGCACAATCGTTTTCTATCTCTCACACAACTCAAGTCTTTCACCTAATCGTTCATAACATTTGGCCTTAACGACATGGACTAAGTCCAATATGTCCTAACTTCCATTGCATACCAGTCGCACTAAGCCTCGCATACCACTATTTCTATATGATTCACATTCTCTCACTCTATCAACGCATTGCGTCTGGGGCAACCCCCGCTAGGTAACTTATCCAGACATCATGCTTAATCTCTCTCGACATAAGAGGTCAACTTGAGTCTATGATGCTCAAAGGCAACAATCTTTCTGACCCAAGGTCTCTTACGATACGCCCATCTCCGATTCTTGATCGAATAGGAATTCCTTACTAGATTTTTGAATCAATCCCAACTAGATCGTTTCATAACATAGATCGTGCGCTCAACCACATAGCCTAACCATTACTCAAACCAATCTACGACACAACTCTTAGGGTCATTCTACTATTCGTCACTCTCGCGCATTGCAGAATTCTTGCAAACGCCTTACCGTGTCACTATGCTAAGTATGTTCCTCAACATCTATTTGATCATCGACCAACCAAGTATATTTATATACTTATTCGATCGATCATCAATTTTATTTATGACCATATCATTCTAGTAGAAGGCTACTCGCTAACTTTCGAAACACGATAATCACTCGCTTAGACTTATCCTTAACATGTACTACATCATCATTCATCCTCGACGAAATTTCTTATGCGACTTCATTGGGTCATCCTATGGGACTTCAACATTCACTTGTGTAACGCCCCAGCCCCAAAATACGTAGGACCGAGTACGTGAACATGCCAGCTGCACAGATACGAAAAATACTCCAATATATGGAATACTCGTATACGTACATAAGCTGTATAATAAATCATCACAGGCCAGAATAATATAATCTAATCTCATCACAGCTCAACACAGAAGATAATAAAGTCAAGATAATAAATGAGTGTATCAAAAGATAGCCGGGTGAATATCCTTACTCCAAACAACTATAAAATAGTCTTATAAGATCGGAGTCCAACCTCCGCAAAATATAAAGAAAAGAGATGTAAAAATATCCACTAATGTCTCAAAAAAGAATAGACTAGAAATCAGTAGGAACTGCCTCATCATCAATGTATGAAGGATCCAAAGCCGCTCCGTACTCCTGTGGGAAGTCGTCTAATCCTGGAGTGATAACCAGATCCTCGGCGGGATATAACAAGATACAAGAAAATACCATGCCATATAAACTGTGATATATAATATAAAAGAAAGGGGATGCATGCAATAGGGTTCCTGACCAGCCTACTGTGAATATATAGTTTGAGAAACAATCCTTCGACGCATGAGCCCTGGCTGTCGATGGGATCGGCATAGTCCCCGTATAGGGCACCAGGGGCCTACGTCCATAACGTCCGATGATCGTCAGAGGGCACCATGTGCAAGGGTACGTCCGTAATGCTCTGAAAATGTTAGAGGGTACCTGGAGCCTGCATCTCCGGAGGAGCGCACAGGTAATCTAGGAAGTGCAAATAAGCCCATACGTCAGGTATTGTTCTCCCCACCCCATGCCTAGTATCTTCACCTCCATGACTGATATGAACCTCTAATAACTGCTAAGTCTTCTAGCATGCAATTCTATTGGCAGTTACTCCTATCCGTCGCACGCTCCATACATATCGATGGCCAGCCGACTACGCGGGTACGTGTCCTACATGTGACTCACAACATGTGGTAAAGCAAGTGTCAAGGCCGTATGAGATATACCAATACCTTCTCAACAATGGGTGGTCACTAGGCTAAGTCAATGCAAGAGAAATAAATAAAAGCGAGAAGACGACCAAGAGAGTCGCTTGCACCCAAGTGTGACTTGGATGCACAGTTTATAATAACAAATAAGAAATGCTAAAAATAACAACTGAAAATAAGAATATGTAGATCACAGAGTAAGGTGGCAAGATATCTTGCATGGTGGTGCGAAGGTGGCAAGTCCAAGAATCACAATGTCAGCAAAAAAAACATCACAATCTTCAAACAACTCCAGATGCCGAAACAAACATCAACAACATGTTTGGAATAAGTGACATACCTAGGAAATGCCTATCCAAAGGTCAAATTCTAGAACAGGGGCAAAACCGTAATTTCGGGTCAAAACGTTGTCCACCGTTGGACTCGTTTTGCACCGAAACACGTGCCAATATCTACGATCTCTAAAGTCGTCAAACTATATGTCTACGGATTCAGTTTGAGGAAACGAACCCAACGACATGTCAAATTTTGGATTTCGATGAGTCGTGCAAAAATCGCACGTTGGGTAGAGTTGCGGGCCAACCAATTTGGCGTTCCTATCAACCTTCTCAGAATCGGACCAAACTTGGCATACAAGACCAAAAAATCGATACGGTCCTGCTGGCATAAGTTTTGCGTCGATCCCATGAACATGCACAAAGTTATGATCAAGTTTGTAAAACGTCGATACGGGGGTATCTCGACGGATACGCACTGATTTCGTCGCACACGCACAACGAAATCAAGTTTCGTCAGTTCCCACACGTCGGCAACATCCATACGCGCCTTTCAATGTGTATAGTGCACGATCACGTCGTCCAGTTTGTCGGGACGCACGCCGTGTCGGGAAAATTTTTATAAAATTTTTATTTTCTAAAAGCAGTTTTTTCTCAAATTCGAAATCAAATAACTTTCTTTATAATTAACGAAATTAAGTTCTACAAGTTGGGTTCTACTCCCGTATGTGTTGTCTTCCTCTGTTTGAAGTTTGTTTTTGAAAACACAAGGTGTTTGGCTTGGAATTTGACTTCCAAGTCGGGGTTCTGGGAAAGCTCACTGTTCTGTTTTAGAACAGGTTTGGGGCTGACTTCGCCTCGATTTTTTGCGATTCATCTGAGGGAAGGAGAGTACCTATCGGTCATACAGGGTCTCTATAGCAGTTCACAGATCGCAAATCGGTCGAGTAGATTCGAAGAAAAATTCATGGGAAGGAGAGTACCTGTCGGTGTACTCGAACAGAAAAAAACTCTGTTGCTGTCGGTTTTTCGCAGGTTGGGGGGTCTCTGGCGCTGCTCCGGCAGTTGCAGGTGGACTAGAGAAGGAGCCTAGGGTCGACACTTGCTCTGGGTCGAGAAATTGCAGGTAAATCGCAAGTTTAGAGTCCTCCTGCAATTTTGGAGAGTCTGGTGTATATACTCGGATCTCCAAATCCGAGATGGCCTTATCTATCCAATTCGATTCAAGTTTGAATACGGATTGAAACAATCCTATGGAGAATTTGATTTGGTTTCGTAAGAAGAGATTGGAGGACATCTTAATTTGGATTTTGATTCAAATTAAAAGTCGAAATCCTTTTCTTTTCACTCGGTTAGCCGCGGGGAACAACAGGGGTTCGGGTTAAGGGTGGCTATTGTTCACGTTGTGAACATTAGCACAAGTTTTTTTAACAAACACTTATATACATATATGAACAACAGGGGTTCGGGTTAGGGGTGGCTACTGTTCATGTTGTGAATAGTAGCACAAGTTTTTTTTAACAAACACTTATAAATATATATATATATATATATATATATATATATATATATATATATATTTTATCAACTTTTATATATATATATATATATATATATATATATATATATATATATATATATATATATATATATATATATATATATATATATATATTATATATATATAAGTTGATAAAATATATATATATATATATATATATATATATATATATATATATATATATATAAGTTGATATATATTTACACACATATATATATATATATGTGCTCTCATTAATTACTAGAAATTCATAAAACTAAAATAAAAATGTTTAAACTTAATATAAATATAATTCAGTACATATATATATATATATATATATATATATATATATATATATATATGTATACAAGTATTTTTTTTAGGGAGGTATATATAGATATATCAAATATTACCATAATTATCATAGAAAAATTCCTAAATACTATAAATCCATAATAAATTAAATAAATACATGTATAAAATTTTAGGGAGATGACATCCTATCCAACTTAAAGAAATATCGTCCTCGAAATTAAACTAATGTAGGGGTCGAATGCAATGCAAGATTTTAAGGCTAACGCATGATAGTCGTACCTCAGTTTTTGAACAAATACGTGTAACGATTTCGGATGTCATCCTCGCGCTCCCAAGTAGACTCTCCCAGCGAGTGATGCTTCCATGCCATGCGAACCAACAGTATAGATTGATTCTGCAACACCTTCACTCGGCGATCAAGGATGCCTACTGGTTGCTCTTGGTACGACAAGCTCGGTCCAACGGTGTTCTCAGAGGGGTCCAACACGTGACTGTTGTCTGCCACATATCGCCTCAGCTGTGACACATGGAACACGTCATGTACTCCCTCTAATGACAGTGGCAATGCCAATCTGTAGGCCGCCTCTCCAACTCGTTCCAAGACATCAAAAGGGCCGATGTATCTTGGACTCAACTTGCCACGTCCTCTGAATCGAATCATGCCTCTAGTGGGGGATATCTTCAAGAACACATGGTCGCCTTCCTTGAACTCCAAAGGTCGACGACGATTATCTGCCCACTGCTTCTGTCGATCCTGCGCTGCTTGTAGGCGGTCTTGTATCTTCTTAACCTTCTCCATTGTACTCAAAACTATCTCGGGACCCAATATCTATCGCTCTCCGATGTCGCTCCAACAGACAGGAGATCGACACTTCCTACCATACAATGCCTCAAACGGAGCCATCTGAATGCTCGCTTGATAGCTATTGTTGTAGGAAAACTCTACAAGATGAAGGTGGTCTTCCCATGATCTGCCAAAGGCAAGCATACACGCTCTCAACATATCCTCTAGCATCTGGATAGTACGCTCTGACTGGCCATCTGTTTGCGGATGATACGTCGTGCTAAACTTCAAGCTCGTACCCAAACTCTCTTGCATACTCCTCCAAAAGTGCAGGTGAACCTCGAGTCACGGTCCGATACGATGCTAACTGGTACACCATGTAGCTTCACTATTTGCTTCATATACATATTCGCCAAAACTTCTGTGGACTGCTGTTAGGGTTATACACTAAAAGCATCACTTTTGTAGTAACCTTATTTCCTTAAATTTTGAATGAGAATCATATGGGAAAATGTTTGCATATTGTATTTGTTGCAAGTGTTAATGTAAATGTCTGATACAAAATATTGTAGATAATATGGTGTGTGGTGTCATATAGAAGATCATATTATCAGTTCCCTCTGGAGTATATAAATAGTTCACAACCTAGATGGACTTGGACAATCTATTGGAAAGGTTGTAGTATAATCTGGTATTAGTTTATCTTGACTATAGGTTTACACTAGTGCACTTTGTGTGTATTGAACAGGACCACTTGAGGTTGTTCTCTTTAACTGACTACATAAGAGAACAAAAACCTCTGTTGTTATGAATGCTTGTGCTCTTAATCCGGATATAATAACGGACATGTATATGCAGTGTGCATTACTTTGACTCATAAAAGAGTGCGATTCATTATGGATCAACAACCTCTATGAATTGGGTAATAACATTGTATGTATGATGGGTGTTGAATATAAATGGAATCCATGTCCCGATACATCGGGTTGATGATGTCCCCTTAAGGAGCTCATAAGGATTGTCATGTAAATCCTGCAGGTGGATTATATCCGACATGACAAATAAAGTTGAGCGGTACTACTTAAGGATAATAGATGTCGAATCAATATAGTTGTCAGTAACTTAATTTGATCGACGGACATACGATATTTTAGCATGGGGAGGCAAACGAGCATATAATAAAAGGAGCCCACAAACATAATTTGGGATTAGGGAGGTAGTGCAACAATAGCTCATTAGTGGACCGAGCTAATGTTAATGGGCCTGGATTGTGTGTTTGGGCTGAACACGGAATATCCAGATCCGTTAGGAGGCCTAACCCTAATTTCTCCTCATGCTCTCTGCCGTAGCCTATATATATCTTCTATTCCCTGGCCGCCAGATTACTGATCAGAAATTCTCAAACTTTCTCTAAATTTGTGATTCACGTAAGGAGAGAAAGAGAGGGCTGCCAAGGAGAAGAAAAGGTTGGGAGATCGTCGCCCACACGACGTCCAACTCGAGGAAGGAATACGTGCAGAAGATCTTGGGGTCGTCTGCTCAAGATTGCCAGGAATTACTTGTCTCCTTTCCGCCGCAGGTATAATTCGTGAACCCTAGTTTCTGCCTATGAAGGGTTAGAACATGTATTAGATCTGTTTAACTTTCTATCGATCAATACGCACCCCAAAGGAAGGGTCCTGGAAATCTCCAGTACCATCAATTGGTATCAGAGCCACTTTGGATCTACGTATTGATTGATACGTCCATGTTGTCCTGTAAAACCTGCGCTTGTAATAGTCGGTAGATGTAGATCTGTTCTAACTCGGTTTTGCAGGCATCTTTGATCCAACTATTATGATCCAATGCATTTTTTTATTGTGTTATTTAAACCACGGACATGTCGTGGATGTTGTTGTTACTGTGGATGTAATTAAAATCACGAGGGTTGATCGTGCTTATTATTTTAATTTTTCAATCTAGATTATGTGTGAACTCCTTCGGGAGGCATAGGATTGATGTAATTTTAATTATTTTTGATCAATCGTGATGGTGGTAGTGGCTATTTCTGACGCTGGACGAGATGCTGAATAGATCTGCGCAGCGCCAGATTTTGGATTCGGATAGTTGAGGACGGAGCAGCAAAGATGACCATAATAGTTGGATATTTTCTCTTATTTTTGTCATTTTATTTTTTCTGATTATGCATGTTTATTATTGTGTGGTTTTTTTTTTGAAAAACCAAGCCTACATTAATAATGGACTACATTAATATCAACCAGTAGAAAAACTCTCATTGTTAAATAACTAAGTGGGAGAGGATATTTATTTAGTATAAATCCTATGGTCTCCATTACTGGTTTGTAGGTGATGTAATTATACTTGCGTGTTGGCTTTAGTGCTTTCCTCCATATCGGATGAGTATAATTATGGATCACCAGTACAAACTTCCTTAGGGATAATTGTAGAAAGTTACCTAGTATGTGTTCACTTCTCCATCTGAAGGAACTCATTACGAGGTAATAGACTTAGTATTAAGTAATGGTATACACTTAGATACAAATAATGGTATCCTCCCCATCGGAGTCACTGCTATTATTTGTATGACCAGAGCAAGACCAGCATATTAATTTTATTTGTCATAAAATTATGTTGACATGATAGTAAAATTAATAAGAAAAACCTACTTGAACAAACTTGAATTTGTATACGTCCACACTATCGTGGCATGCTAAATTCATGGTATTGGTGAATTTCTTATTATTGTTTTGAGGGAATCAATATTTAGTTAATTCAAAAAGTTTTTTTGTCCTACATAATTTTATTTATGTGATTCTCAGGATTTCAAAAAATGGGTTCTTTCAGTCCACTTATGGTGATTCTTAAAGAAAACAAACTTACTGGACCTAATTATATTGACTGAAAATGTAATTTGGACATTGTTCTGACTGCTGAGGAGTACAAATATGTACTTGTTGAGGAATGCCCACCTAAGCCTGATGCTAACTCTGATGAAGAGGTCAAAGAGGCTTATAAGAAGTGGAAAAAGGCAAATGAGATGGCGTGGTGTTACATTCTGGCATCTATGTCAAATGTACTGCAACATCAGCATCAGGCCATGGCCACTGCTTATGACATGATGTACAACCTCAAGTAACTCTTCGGACATCAGAGTAGAGCAGCTAGGCAGTTTGCTATGAAATGTTTGATGAATACAAAAATGGCTGAGGGTACACCAGTAAGGGATCATGTTCTCAAGATGATGGGTCATCTGAATGAGATGGAGATCCTTGGAGCTGAAATCGATGGGGAATCCCAGGTTGATATCATTCTCGGGACTCTGCCTAAAAGTTTTGACAATTTTTGCCTTAATTACAATATGAACAAAATGTTGTATAGTTTTGCAGAACTTGCAAAAGAGCTACAGGATGCTGAATCTCTCTTTAGGCAGAGTGATCATGTTTTTTTTTCCTGAAAAGTCTTCTACTTCTAAGCCAAAAGACGGTAAGAAGAAGAATAACAATCAGAAACAGGCAAACTCAGCAAAGAAGGGCATGGGACCTCAAGGCGCGGTGAAAAAGCCGAAAGGCAAATGTTTCAAGTACAAAGGGTCAGGACATTGGAAGACTGATTGTCCACTTCTCAAACAAGGGAACAAAGAAGGTATATCTCATTTACTAGTAGTTGAAACATGTTTAGCGGTGTTATCTACCGGCACCTGGTGTGTAGATACAGGAGCCACTAATTATGTCTAAAATACATTGTAGGGGTTCCAGGAAACCAGACGGCTCAGTGATGGAGAGATATGCTTGTTCATGGGTGATGCTACAAAAGTATCGGTCGTTGCATTAGGAGATGTTACTTTATCTTTTGGTAGAAATAAGTCTTTAACATTGAGAGATTGTCTTTATGCACCTTCACTTAGAAGGAATTTAGTTTCTGTTTCTATGTTAGTTAAGGATGGATATTCAGTTATTTTAATGACAATATTGTTATTAGAAAGAATAAACATTTTATATGTTCTGGTGCATTGGTTGATAATTTGTATGTCATTAATCCTATTTCGCCCACAATGCAACTTATGGAAATAAATAATACGTCATCTAACTTAAATAAGAGAAAAGAACCTTCTTGTATGAACCAAACATATCTTTGGCACTCGCGATTGGGGTATATTAACCTAAGAATGATTCAAAGACTGGTTGAAGATGGACCTTTGAGTTCATTGGAAGTGGAGGCACTACCAGTCTATGAATCCTGCTTGGAAGATAAAATGACCAAAAGGCCTTTTACGGCAAAGGGGTATAGGGCCAAAGATGTGTTGGAATTGGTTCATTCTGATTTGTGTGGACCCATGACTATCCAAGCTAGAGGTGGCTTTGAATATTTTGTCACATTTATTGACGATTATTCAAGGTATGGATACATTTATTTGATGCGCCGTAAGTCTGAGTGCTTTGAGAAATTCAAGGAGTACAAGGCTGAAACGGAGAAACATCATGGAAAATGTATCAAGTCATTTCGATCAGATCGTGGTGGCGAGTACCTCTTTAGAGAGTTTAGGGATTATTTATCAGAGGCTGGGATTGCATCCCAATTGACTGCACCTGGAACGCCCCACCAGAATGGTGTAGCTGAAAGAAGGAATAGAAGTCTTATGGAGATGGTTAGATCAATGATGAGTTATTCGGATTTGCCAGATTCGTTTTGGGGATATGCCTTAGAGACTGTAGCTTATATTTTGAACTTGGTTCCTTCTAAGTCAGTACCTCTTACTCCCACAGAGCTGTGGATTGGGCGTAAGCCTAGTCTGAAACATGTTCGCATTTGGGGTAGTCCAGCACATGTGCTGAATGGGAAAGCAGATAAGTTGAAATCTCGTACAGAAGTACGCTTGTTTGTAGGCTATCCAAGAGGAACGAAAGATGGTTTATTTTATAGTCATAAGGATCAGAAGGTCATTGTTAGCACCAACGCCCGATTCTTAGTGGAAGACTATGTGATGAACCATAAACCCACAAGTAGAGTTGTTCTAGAAGAACTGAGACGTGAGACACCAAGTACTTCAGTACCAACAGTACAAGAGGATGAACCACAAATAACTGCACAACGTGTCACAAATGTTAGACCACAACCGATAGTGCCTCGTCGTAGTAGGAGGGTTGTGATACAACCTAATAGATATATGTTCTTGGGAGAGTCGTCAGACTTCGTCTCTGAGGAACAAGATTATGATCCATGTACCTACAATGAAGCACTCCAAGATAAAGATGCAGAGTCTTGGCAAAAAGCAATGATATCTGAAATAGAATCTATAGATTCTAATTAGGTCTGGGAGCTTGTAGAACCACCCATTGGTGTAAAAGCCATTAGATGCAAGTGGGTCTATAAGACGGCTTGTAGCAAAAGGTTTTACTCAAAGAGAGGGTATCGTTATGAGGAAACCTTTTCTCCTGGAGCCATGCTTAAGTCTATCCGGATTCTTTTATCTATTGCAGCTCATCTCGATTATGAGATTTGGCAAATGGATGTCAAGACAGCTTTTCTTAATGGAAGTCTTGAGGAAGACATCTATATGAAGAAACCAGACGGGTTCATTGAAAAGGGCCAGGAGCATCTTGTTTGTAAGCTCAAGAAGTCCATTTATGGATTTAAGCAAGCTTCCAGATCTTGAAACATATGTTTTGATCAGGTGATAAAATCCTATGGATTTGATCAATGTCAGGATGAATCATGTGTATACAGAAAGTGTGACGGAAACGTGGTGGTGTTTCTATTACTTTATGTGGATGACATCTTGCTCATTGGAAACAATGTGAAGGTGTTATCTGATGTAATGGTATGGTTATCCAAACAGTTTGATATGAACGACTTGGGAGAAGTAGGTCACATCCTTGGGATCAAAGTTTTACGAGATCGCAAGAAAAGGATGTTGGGCTTATTCCAAGCTTCCTATATCGATACTGTACTAACTCGTTTTAGTATGCAAAATTCTAAGAAAGGTTTCTTACCTTTTAGACATGGAATTGCTCTATCAAAGGAGCAGTGTCCGAGGACACCTAAAGAGATAGAGAACATGAAGGCAGTTCCTTATGCTTCAGCAGTAGGAAGCTTAATATATGCAATGCTATGTACGAGACCAGACATCTGCTTTGCCGTAGGCATGGTCAGCAGATATCAGTCTAACCCAGGACAAGAGCACTGGACTGCCGTAAAGCATATTTTGAAGTACCTGAAAAAGATAAAGAGTATATGCTAGTTTACCAAGCAGATAGTTTAGTCCCCTTGGAGTATCAAGCAAAAATGTATTGCTGATTCCACCATGGAAGCCGAGTATGTGGCAGCCTCTGAGGCAGCCAAAGAAGCGGTTTAGCTCAGAAATTTTCTATTGGACTTGGATGTGGTACCTAGTTTGCCTAAGTCTATTACACTTTATTGTGATAATAGTGGTGCAGTTGCAAACTCGAAGGAACCACGAGCCCATAAGACAGGCAAACACATTGAGCGCAAGTACCACCTGATACGAGATTTCGTAAAGAAAGAAAAAGTTGTTGTGATCAAGATAGCATCAGCCGACAACCTAGCTGATCCCCTTACAAAGAGCTTACCAGCTAAGGCTTTTGACAGTCATGTTGAGGGAATGGGAGTCAGATGTGTAGTAGCATGGCTTTAAGTATAAGTGGGAGATTTGTAACAGTATACTGAAAAGCAATGCTTTGAGTATAAGTGGGAGATTGTTAGGGTTATATACTAAAAGCATCACTTTTGTAGTAACCTTCTTTCCTTAAATTTTGAATGAGAATCATATGGGCAAATTTTTGCATATTGTATTTGTTACAAGTGTTAATGCAAATGTCTGATATAAAATATTGTAGATAATATGGTTTGTGGTGTCACACAGAAGATCATATTATCAGTTCTCTATGGAGTATATAAATAGTTCACAACCTAAATGGACTTGGACAATCTATTGGAAAGGTTGTAGTGTAATCTGGTATTAGTTAATCTTGACTATAGGTTTACACTAGTACACTTTGTGTGTATTGAACAGGACCACTTGAGGTTGTTCTCTTTGTACTGACTACATAAGAGAACAAACACCTCTGTTATTATGGATGCTTGTGCTCTTAATTCGGATATAATAACGGACATGTATATGCAGTGTGCATTACTTTGACTCATAAAAGAGTGAGATTCATTATGGATCAACAACCTCTATGAATTGGGTAATAACATTGTATGTATGATGGGCTGTTGATTATAAATGGAATTCATCTCCCGGTACATCGGGTTGATGATGTCCCCTTAAGGAGCTTATAAGGATTGTCATGTAAACCCTGTAGGTGGATTATATCCGACATGACAAATAAAGTTGAGTGGTACTACTTAAGGATAAAATATGTCGAATCAATATAGTTGTTAGTAACTTAATTTGATCGACGGACATACGATATCTTAACATGGAGAGCCAAACGAGCATATAATAAAAGGAGCCCACAAACATAATTTGGGATTAGGGAGGTAGTGCAACAATAGCTCATTAGTGGACCGAGCTATTGTTAATAGGCCTAGATTGTGTGTTCGGGCTGAACACGGAATATCCAGATCCGTTAGGAGGCCTAACCCTAATTTCTCCTCATGGTCCCTGCCGTAGCCTATATATATCCTCTATTCTCTGGCCGCCAGATTACTGATCAGAAATCTGAAACTTTCTCTAAATTCGTGATTCACGTAAGGAGAGAAAGAGAGCTGCCAAGGAGAAGAAAAGGTTGGGAGATCGTCGCCCACACGACGTCCAACTCGAGGAAGGAATACGTGCAAAATATCTTGGGGTCGTCCGCTCGAGATTGTCAGGAATTACTTGTCTCCTTTCCACCGCAGGTATAATTCGTGAACCCTAGTTTCCGCCTATGAAGGGCTAGAACACGTATTAGATCTGTTTAACTTTCTATCGATCAATACGCACACCAAAGGCAGGGTCCTGGGAATCCCCAGTACCATCAACTGCCCCAATCTAAAAGGTAGGAAATGGGCCAATTTGGTAAGTCTATCAACAATAATCACCCATACCGTATCTCGTCCACTAAGGCTTCGAGGAAATCCCGTGACGAAGTCCATAGTTATGTGCTCCCACTTCCACTCGGGAATGGGTAGCGGCTACAATAATCCTGTCGTCCTCTGGTGCTCGGCCTTCACTTGTTGGCACACCAAACACTTGGCCACAAAATGAGCTATCTCCCGCTTCATTCCGTGCCACCAATAATACTGTCGTAAGTCCCGGTACATCTTAGTTCCTCCGGGATGAATAGAGTAAGTCGAACTGTGTGCTTCCACCATCAATTCATGTCGTAACTCTCCATTAGGAACATAAATACGATCACCACATCGCAATGTCCCATTAGGATGGATCCTCAATCCCGTCTGCTCTATTGCCTCGGTCCTTTCTCGAAGCCGTCGAAATCTAGCATCCGCGGGCAATGCCACCTTGATCCGATCTACTAATGATGATTGCACTTGGAGATTGGCTAATACACCATCTGCTCTTGGCAACACTACCTCAATGCCAAGCTTCCGTATGTCTTCAATCAATTCCTTCTGCGTAGTCAAGAAGTGTGCCATGGGCTTACGGCTTAATGCGTCTGCCACAACATTAGCCTTGTCCGGATGATAATGTAGCTCGATCTCGTAATCCTTCATCATCTCCAACCAACGTCATTGTCGCATATTCAACTCTTTTTGTGTGAATATGTACTTGAGGCTCTTATGATCAGTATAGATATCAACATTCTCACCGTACAAGTAATGTCTCCATAGCTTCAAGGCAAAGATAACCGCTGCGAGCTCTAGATAATGGGTTGGATAATTCTTCTCGTGCACTCTCACCTGTCTAGATGCATATGCTACTACATGACCATGTTGCATCAATACACATCCTAATCCCTTCCCGGATGCATCGCTGTAGATCACAAATCCTCTCGGTCCTAATGGTAGTGTCAAGATAGGTGCCGTGGTCAAGCGTTTCTTCAACTCGCCAAAAGCGGCTTGACACTCATCTGTCCATACAAACTCCTGATCCTTGCAAGTAAGTCGAGTCATAGGCCCCGCTATTCGAGAGAAATCTTCTATGAACCGTCGGTAATAACCCGCAAGTCCAATGAAACTTCTCACCTTGGAAGCTGATGTGGGAGCGGGCCATGCCTTGACTGCTGTGATCTTCTCCGGATCTACTGATATGCCGTCTCTAGTAACAATATGTCCAAGAAATGATACTTCCTTGAGAAAGAAATCACACTTGCTAAGCTTCGCAAAAAGTTGCTCATTTCTCAATGTTCCAAAAACAATCCGTAGATGCTGCTCATGCTCCTCTTGGCTCTTAGAGTAAATCAAAATATCATCTATGAAGATGACTACAAATTTGTCCAAGTACTGGTGAAAGATCTTGTTCATTAAATTCATGAAAACTGCGGGAGCGTTGGTCAAACCGAAAGGCATGACCAAGAAATCGTAGTGTCCATACCTCGATCGAAAGGCCGTCTTTGCAATGTCTTCCTTCCCAACCTTCAGTTGGTGATAGCCCATTCGTAAGTCAATCTTAGAGAATACTTTTGCTCCACTCAGTTGATCAAATAGATCATTTATACACGGCAAGGGATACTTGTTCTTCACCGTCACCGCATTCAAAACTTTGTAGTCGATGCACATGTGCACTGTCCTGTCTTTCTTAGGCACAAAAAGAACGGGTGCTCCCCGTGGTGATGCACTGGCACGAATAAAGCCTTTCTCCAATAAGTCGTCAATCTGCATCTTCATCTCTACCAACTCCTTGGGTGCTAATGGATCTGTATATGATGTCAATCCACGTTTCGGAGAAACCGAACGCCCTGAGGACCCAGATTAAGAATTGCCATTCTAGGCGGTCGTAAGCCTTCTCCATATCAAGCTTGATAGCGATATTACCCCCTCTCGACGGGAATTTCATGCACGTAATCATTTCTTGGGCTTGCAGGATGTTGTCAGTTATATTCCTACCGGTGACGAATCCGCTCTGTTCCTCTGATATGATCTTGGGGAGTATGTGGGCCATCCTGGTGGCAATGATCTTAGAGATGATTTTGTTTGTAAAAGTGCATAGGCTGATAGGTCTAAAATCTTTGAATGACTCCGGGTTATCTTTCTTGGGGATGAGGATGAGGTTGGTCCGGGATATCGACTTGGGTTAATGCGCACCTTGGAAAAAGGCGATAGCGGCCTCGATCACATCGGAGTGGATGATATTCCAACATGATCTGAAGAAGACACCCGATAATCCATCTGGGCCAGGTGCGCTGTGTTCGTCAAGAGCCCACACCGCGGACTTTACTTCTTCTGCAGAGGGAGGGATTAATAGCTGATCGTTCTCCAGCTCGTCAATCAGCAGAGGCACCTGAGACAGGAATGTCTCGTCTTTGGCTACGACATCTTTGGTGAAGAGTTTGGCATAAAAGTTGGTCGCAGTCGCCTGTATGGACTGCTGGTCTTTGAGAAGGGTGCCTTCTTCATCGGAGATTTGATGAATGGACAGTTGATGTCTGCGGCCTCGGACACATGCGTGGAAGAAAGCGGAGTTTCTGTCGCTATCCCAGGACAGTCTAGCTTTCTGCTTCCAGAATTCCGTTTCCACTTTGAGGCACGATTTAAGGACGGCCTTGTTGAGGTTAAGGGTTGCTTGATTCTCCGGGTATCCGTCGGTGGCAAATCTAATCTCGGCACGCGTGACGTCGTCCTCCGCGGTCTTGATCTCTTGGAAGATGTTGCCGAATGCTAGTTTACTCCAAGCGGTGAGGGCACGTTTAGTAGCCTTAAGTTTAACGGCCATTCTGATAATGGGGTCCGGGTTGTTAGCTGAGTGCCAAGCGGAGGCCACAATGTTGTGGAATTGAGGGTATGTTTCCATAGATCCAGGAATCTGAAGGGTTTTTGAATCGGGTGAGTGCTAGTGCCGACCTCGATGAGGAGGGGGGAGTGGTCCGATTCGGTGGAGTTGACGTGGGATAGGTTGGAGATGAGGTTCATGTCAGTCCACCGGGTGTTAACGAGAGCCTGATCCAGACGCGAGTATTGGCGGCGGGCTCCGTCTTGTATGTTGCACCAGGTAAAGGAGTTCCCGGAGAAAGAAAGGGTTTGTAAGTTGATCTGAAACATGAAGGAGTTGAAGTCGGTCATCGTCGGTTGGTGGGGCGGGCGGCCCCCGGTTTTCTCCTTGCTGCTAGAGATAATGTTGAAGTCTCCGATGCAAAGCCATGGGAGGGTGTGGAGGGAGCTGTGAATGTCCGTCATGGAGGACCAAAGTTGCTTGCGCTCGACGTAATCACAGCTGCCATGGACTGCGGATATGAGGGATCTAGATGTGAGGGTAGGGTATTCTACCCAGCAGGACAACGTCTGCTCGGAGTCAAGGACGGTTCAGAACGAGCATTCATTTGAGAGGAGAATCCAAATGTCGTGGCACCCGGCGATGGCGTTCGGGAATCCAAGTTGAAGTTGGATGGCTTTGAGTTTTTTTGGGGTATTTTTGGTTCGATGATGATGATAATGTCGATCCGGTGGATTTTGATGAGGGAGGTTAATCTCCTCTTGGTGGGTTTGTTGGCAAGCCCTCTAACGTTCCATGCCAGGATGTTAAGCATTCGCATGATTGCTTTTGGGTGTGGGGTTGAGTTTAGATGCTGACCGGGTGGTCATGACCGAAGGCTCTTTGGTTCGGATATGTTTTTTCTTCTTCTTTTTGTTTTGATGAATGGGGGGGCCTGTGTGAGGCGCCGAGGTATCTGCCGTCTGATCATCCATCTCTGGAGCAGACTCCGAGGTGATGGCAAGTTCTGATTCGATCTCGGCCAGAGCGCTGAAAGGGTTGTTTGGGTTGAGGAAGCCTGCATCATGAGCTTGTCGGATTCGTGCTTCGTACTCAAGGTCTAGCGTATGCTCTTCCGCATCCGGAACGGGTGATGAGGGGAGAGTAACGGTGACTGATAGGGGAGGGTCTTGCCAATCGGCCCTCTCAGTGAGGACACCATCGCGAGCGTCCGTAATCTGGGGCTCTGCTGGGGGTACGACGATCGACGCTTCGTCAGGTTCGATCTGTGTCTCGGTAGGGGATGAGATGTGTTCTTCCTCTAGAGGGGGGTTCAGGAGGTCGAATCTGTTGAGGAGGGTGATGCCTGTTGTCTTGGCTGTGGCCGTGCTGCTGTCCTCCGCAATGAGTTTGGGGGAGCTAGGGGAGCTGTTGCTCTCGTCGAAGTGCGAGTGGGTGTTGGGGCGCGGGAGAATAGGGCCCGGGGAGGTTATAATGTTTGCCTGATTGGTGGTCTTCCGGATGTGTTTTTTTGGGGGCGCTTTCTTCTTGAGCTCGGGGTATGCTTTGAAGCACTGCGTTGGTTGGTGGCCTCTAATCTGGCACTGCGAGCAGAAGTTGATGTTGTTGTTGTACTCAAGTGTCTGAAGGTGGGTCCGCCCCCCTAGTTCAAGCTGAATGGAGGATGAAGGTTCAGCGGATAGGTCAATCTCCACGCAAATCTTGGCATAATTTCTCATAGTGAGATGGCGCGTTTCGTCTGCTTTGGCGACCAGTTTCCCGAAAGAGCTGGCAATCCGCTTTAATGCGGCGGAGGTGAAGCGGACCAAGGAAAGTTGAGGCAAAGTGATCCAAGTGGAGATAATCTTGGAGTCGGAATGTGGATTGAAATTTGGGGCCCATTTGGCAATTTTGACGGTGTGAGCTTCGATGGTGGTGGTGCCCTTCGCCCAGACTAGAGAGCAGTCGGGGTCAGAAGACAGGTGGAGGAAGAGGTATTTGGAGTCTACCGGGGCGACCTTGTACGGGGATGATAGTCCCCATCTAGCAATCCCTTCCTGCACGACCGAAAGTTTGGGGCATCCGGATTGGAATTTCAGTACGAATGATCTCGAGAAGGAGGAGGAAAGAGAGTTAATCTTAGCGTGGGAGAACAGCATGCTGATGGGTTCACCTTCAGGCGGGGGGGGGGGGGGGGGGGGGAATTCGAGCTCAGGAAGCTCTAGGCCAAAAGCTGGGGGAGGCATCTCCGTAGTCCTGTCCGGGCGCAGAACTTCAGCAAAGGACCGACGAGGGGGAGAGGGAAGTTGGGAGCTCGGAACGCGGGAGGGAACACTGGCGCGGTCCGGGGAGACACCAGGAGGAGGTGGGCAGCTCGCAGGACCGGAAGCACAGGGAGGGACCGCTGGCTCGGGAGCACGACGGCCGTGCTAAGCGGGGGGACGGGCCTATCTGGGCACATGGGGGCCAGCAATCCACAGGAGCGAATTCGGCAGTATGCACCTGAACAGGCGAAATGGGAGCAGAAGTTGGAGGCGCATAGCAAGAGAAGGTAGGTGCAGAGGTATGCGCCTGAGTCGGCGCAATGGGCACTGATAGCGGAGGCGCATGGCCAGGGAACGCCGGCGTAAAGGAGGCGGGAGCCCCGACGCCCGATGTGGGCGTATGAACCAGCAGGGAGGGCGTATACTGCACCTTGCCCCTGAAAGATGGTCCAGGCGCATACCCCCACGGATGGGGCGCATACGTCGGCTCGGCTGGGCGGGGCACAGAAGCCCGAGGCTAGGAGGGCGCATGGCTCCCCAAGATGGCGGGGGGCATGCGAGAGCGGGAGCTTCGAAATTTGAAAGTTCAAATTCGAACTCGGGGCTGAGGACGGCCTCGGATCTCCGACGAGGAGGGCCGCGGAGGCGACCAGAGGGATCCGACAGGGAAGCACGACGGCGAAGGGGAAGGGGGCCACCTCAGCGGCTTGGCCGCGCCGGGGTTCTTGGCGGAGGGGGGGGGGAGCTTCGGCCAGGGCGGGCGGGGCGCCAGAGCACGGGGAGGAGCTGGCGAAGACGTGGGGGACCGGAGGAATAACCGCCGGCGGTCATCGGAGCTTCAGCACGAGCCACGGCGGGGGGGGGGGGGGCGCCAACCAACGCGAGGTGGTGAGGGTCCAGTCCGGCAGCGGAGGGGGGCGTCGTGCCGCCAGGCCGCGGCCATCGCACGGGCGGCCCAGCCGGTATTTGCGGAGGAGAGGGGGCCGCTGGCGGCAAGGGTGATCCGGGGGGGGGGGGGGCTCGACGGGCGGCCGGCGCCGCGAGAGCCTGGTTCGCCACGAGGGGGAAGGGGGAAAAAGGGCTTAGCGAACATTAGGGATTCTTTATATATGATATATATATATATATATATATATATATATATATATATATATATATATATATCATATACATAGAGCTCTCTCTAGGGTTTGGCGATCGGCTATCACCTTGGATTTCTCCACCACGATTCCGGCTTGGCCTTGGCCGGGCCGGCATCTCTCCTGTACTAGTGGACCACTTGGCCACTTGTACTAATCGCTATGTCAAACCCGACGTTTGCGTCGGTGGTGGCGGGTGGATCTGCATCACAACCACCATCGATAGCCATTAGATCTCCTTCATTCTCGAAAGGAGTTCCAGTAGTCTCTTTCACCGAGGAAGATGAACAAATACTTGCGGATCCTTTCAGATTCGCGCTTATTGGGAAGTTTTCTCATCAAAGACCATCCATTGATGCTATACGTAAAGCATTTGAAGTTTTCAAGTTCAATGGATCCATAAAAGTGGGGCTTATTGATTCAAAACATGTGTTGATCTGGCCGTCTTTGGAGATTGATTTTCTCCATTTACGCTCGCGGGAAATCTGGTATGTTGTTCGAGCTCCAATGAGAATATTTAAATGGACAAAAGATTTCTCTCCTTCTAGGGAATCTCCTTTATCTCCAGTTTGGGTTTCTCTCCCTGGCCTCCCCATCCAACTATTGCAAAGAAAGCATTATTCTCTATTTGCTCTTGGAATAGGTAATCCTTTATGCCTTGATAAAGCTACGGAGGAGCTCACAAGACCAAGTATGGCTAGAATTTTTATTGAAGTAGATGCTAGTAAACAATTGCCTAAAATAATCCGGATATGCTTGCCTCAAGGACGAACTTACGCTCAGTGTATAGAATATGAACACCTGCCTAAATATTGCTCTGGGTGTTTTCATCAAGGCCATACAAAAGATGAATGTAAAGTACAAAAGGAAAAGCATCAACAGAAAGAACATGTAAATGAGGTGGGTCCTTCTTCAGATAAAGGGAAAGGGCTCTTAATTCAAGATGAGCCATCAACCATTGAAATAGAGGATACCAACATTAATGAGAGATCACCAAATATAAATGCAAGGGAGCAAACATTGGAAGCAGTGAGTAATATTGAAGACAACCCTGAGGAGGTGGATGACGGCTCCCCAAGCCCCAATGCGACTGTCCCAAGCTTTAAACGCGACTACAGAGCCGTCCAATCAAGGGCTAATTGATGAAGGATTAGTTGTTGCTGACACACAACCATTAGTGGAGAAAGATACTATTCCTGACGGGGACAGGGAGAACATCACACGACTAAAGAGAACCTGACTGAGAATGTAGATAATGAAGGAGACAGTTCTTCAGATCATTCCATTCCGGAGGAAGGAGAAATATCAAAGGACTGCGCTGACGTGGTTGAGGAAGAAGAAAATCATGGAAGTCCAAGTGAAAAGCCTAGAAAAAGTCGGGGAAAGAAGAAAATTTATACAATGCCAGCTGAACCAAGACTCACCAGATCGACGTCAAAAGGTCCACAAACTCTTCCTCCCTCTTCCTCCAATAATGTTTAACATTCTTCTTTGGAATGTGAGAGGGGTTGTAGCAAAGATGACTTGTAAAAGAATTAAATCACTATGTCGCATTCACAAAGTTATGATCCTGGCCATCATAGAACCTAAAGTTTCTATTCAACAGTTATACTCTTTTCAGCTGAAACTAGGTTTTCAATCATCTTTTTCAAATAGTAAAGGAAATATTTGGCTTATGGCTCGACAAGAGATTGTTATGGAGGAGGTTGATTCACACAATCAAGTTCTCAGTGTGATCATGTCAGGGTCCATATTTCCTTTTCGATCTCTCTTCTCAGTGGTTCATGGACACAATAAAAAAGAGGGTCGACGGGAGTTATGGGAAAGACTTCTTCATTTGCAACATATCTACAGTTTACCTTGGATGGTTAGGAGGAGATTTTAATGTCATTGCATCTACTGATGAAAAAATTGGAGGGTCGTCTGCTTGCCTGGTTGGTATCAATGAGTTTCTCAATTTTCAACTTGATGCAGGTCTTCATACTATGCCTTACTCGGGTAGCTGTTTCACTTGGGTAAAGAGTGTTGATGGTCCACATAGACAAGGTTCTAGGTTGGACAGATGGATGTTGGATGGTGAGTGGAATGAATGGGCTCCTTTGTCATCATGCTCTCATCTTAGTAGAAATGAATCTGATCATTGCCCTATTTTGATTAATATTAAAGTAAGAGTGAATCAGGAAGGAAGCTTTTTCGATTTCTAAACTTTTGGACTACTCATGAGGATTTCCTCAATGTAGTTCGTAATGCTTGGACCTCTATAGATGCTGCTAACAGTATGGTGAGAATTGGATTGCGTTTATCTGCTGTCAGGAAGGCTTTGTCCACTTGGAGTCACAATACATTCGGGGACATTTTTCAGGAGGTGAAACTTGCTGAAGACAAGGTGCTTGCTGCAGAACTTGATTATGAAGCGGATGACTCTAAAAGGGAAGCTTGGATGGAGGCAAAAGCTTATTTGAAGCAACAGATTTCTTATGAGGACTCTTATTGGAGACAGAAGGCTAGAGCTAAATGGGATGGTGAAGGAGATAAAAACACTAAATATTTTCACTCATGTGCTTCAGCCAATCGAAACAGACTATTCATTCATAGTCTCAAATCGGAGGATGGTCGTTCTCTTACCACACTTGATGATATCCAGGAAGAGGCCAATGCTTTTTATAATAAGCTATTCATTACATCCCCTATTATCTCTAATACTAAATTTTAGATCCTGTGCCAACTACTATTACAGATGATGATAAATATTCAACTTATGGCCAAACCTACTATGGATGAGCTAGTGGATACACTTAAAAGCCTTGATCAAGATAGTACTCCTGGACCGGATGGCTTTACTGGGCGTTTTTACAGGGCTGCTTGGGAAGTGGTTGGCCAGGATATTCTGGAAGCCATTCATCTATTCTTTGATGGATTTGCCTTACCCTCGATCCATCACTAGTACTCACCTTCTTCCGATACCAAGATATCGGATCCAAAAGTTATAAAGGACTATAGACCTATTAGTCTTTGTAACTTTGTGAAGAAATTATTTTCTAAAATCATTGCTAGAAGATTATCTCCTTTTCTCCCTCGCCTGATTTCTCCAGAGCAAAGTGGTTTCAATCAAAGGGAGAGAGATTATTGATAATGTGGTTTTAGCACAGGAGATGATCAGTATGATTCACCATAAACACTGGGGAGGCAATGCAGCTTTGAAACTTGATATGAGCAAGGCATATGATCGAGTTCACTGGGCTTTCCTTCTAAGAGTGTTGAATAAGATAGGATTTTGCAAGAATGGCAGAATATGATATTACACTTGCTGGACAATGTATGGTTTTCTACTTTGATTAACGGGAATGCTTCGGGGTTCTTCAAAAGTTTATGTGGATTGAGACAAGGGGATCCAATCTCTCCTCTCCTCTTTGTCATTGCGGCGGAAAGTTTCAGTTGCAATTTGAATCAAACAATCTTCTGGGTTCAATCCATATTACTCGCCTCGGGGATGTCCTGTTATAACGCATTTGGCTTATGCTGATGATGTGATTCTCTTTTCAGGTGGTGACAAGAAATCTATTCAGAAGATAATGCATATTGTTGATCATTATGAGCAAGTATCGTGGCAAAAGATTAACATTGAGAAGTCAGGAATATATCTATCTCAACTCATTACTGAGGAGAGGGTAGAAGAGAGTAAATCTACTTTTGGTTTCTCGGTGAATCAATTACCAATGACATACCTAGGCTCTCCTATGATGGCAGGTATGAGAAATGCAGCTATGTTTGAAGATCTTGTGACCAAAATTAGATATAAAATCAGCAGATGGCATAACAAATCATTGTCGATTGGAGGGAGGCTTGTTCTTCTCAAATCAGTCCTCACTTCAATTCCAGTTTATACTCTTGCTGCTTGTAATCCCCCTGCTAGTGTCATTAAACTGTGGAGGACATGTTCCAAAGCTTCCTTTGGGGATCGAAGAATGGCTGTGATAAGCGTACATGGGTATCGTGGGCTAAAGTAGCTACTCCTACTGAGGAACGTGGTTTAGGAATAAGACGCCTTCAGGATGTTATGGATGCTCTTACGGTTAAGCTCTGGTGGAAATTGAGAACAACACACACTTTGGGTTGCTTTTATGAGAGCTAAATATTTTCCTCATACTAATCCATCTAGTGCTACTGCTTCAATCCTGTCATCTCATATATGGAAACGAATCCTGAAAGGGAGAGATATAGGAGATAGGAACATTGAATATCAGGAAGATTCAGAGAACTTTGTGTGGACACCAGGTATAGCTGGGCATTTCTCGATTACTTCAGCTTGGAACTGTGTCAGATTGCAGCAGGATACTGATGATAGGTTCAAGCAAATTTGGGGACCATTTATTCCTGTTAAATGGTCTATTTTATTATGGCGTATATTATTGCACAAACTTCCTACTGATGATATTATTCAAGGCATTGGCTTCAACCTTGCCTCTGCTTGTCACTGTTGTATACATCCAGAAAGGGAGACTACGAGTTGTATACTATCTGAAGGCCAACTTGCTAAAGAGGTTTGGGACTACTACTCTGTTCTCTTCAAACTACCAGTGACAAGGTGTACTATTGATCAACGTTTTCAAAGAATGTGGACTAGAAGGAACAAGCATATCAAACAGATTATTGTGGGGGCAATATGCTGGGTACTATGGAAGAATAGAAACAAGTGGAGGTATGAAGAATACAAGTATGATGAAGCTCAACTAATGTTCGAAGTTAGAAGACAAATCAGGAAAGCCATGGTCAAGTGCAAGCATGCTAGTATTCCGGATGAAATGGAGTAAACTCTACTATGTAGCTTCAAAATGACTATTTTTTTGTAACCTGAGTTGGTACTCACCAGAAAGTATTAATAAAATCTAGTTTTCGGTTATATATATATATATATATATATATATATATATATATATATATATATATATATATATATATATATATATATATATATGTGTGTGTGTGTGTGTGTGTGTGTGTGTGTGTGTGTGTGTGTGTACTGAATTATATTTATATTAAGTTTAAACATTTTTATTTTAGTTTTATAAATTTCTAGTAATTAATGAGAGCTCATATATGTGTGTAAATATATATCAACTTATATTATTATTATTATTTTTTTATCAACTTATATATATATATATATATATATATATATATATATATATATATATAATATTAATATATATATATACATATATATATGTGTGTGTGTGTGTGTGTGTTGTGTGTGTGTGTGTGTGTATACAAGTGTTTGTTAAAAAAAAACTTGTGCTACTGTTCACACATGAACAGTAGCCACCCCTAACCCGAACCCCAAAAAAAAAAAAAAAAAATGTGTGTGTGTGTGTGTGTATACAAGTGTTTGTTAAAAAAAAACTTGTGCTACTGTTCACACGTGAACAGTAGCCACCCCTAACCCGAACCCCTGTTGTTCCCCGCGGCAAAACCGAGTGAAAAGAAAAGGATTTTGACTTTTAATTTGAATCAAAATCCAAACTAAGATGACCTCCAATCTCTTCCTTTGAAACCAAATCAAATTCTCCATAGGATTGTATCAATCCGGATTCAAACTTGAATCGAATTGGATAGACAAGGCAATCTCGGATTTGGAGATCCGAGTATATACACCCGACTCTCAAAAATTGCAGGAGGACTCTAAACTTGTGATTTACCAGCAATTTCTTGACCTAGAGCAAGCGTCGACCCTAGGCGCCTTCTCTCCCACCTAAAACCGCCGGAGCAGCGCCGGAGACCCCCCAACCTGAGGAAAACCGAAAGCAACATAGTTTTCTCTGTTCAAGTACACCGACAGGTACTCTATTTCCCATGAATTTTTCTTCGAATCTACTCAACCGATTTGCGATCTGTGAACTGCTATAGAGACCTTGTATGACCCTCTTCGAGATCCCTCAGATGAATCTCGAAACGACTCTCTGACGCGCTCGAAAAATCGAGGTGAAGTCTGCCCATACCTGTTCTAAAACAGAATAGTGAGCTATCCCAGAACCCTGACTTGGAAGTCAAATTCCAAGCCAAACACCTTGAGTTTTCAAAAATAAACTTCAAACAGAGGAAGACAACAAATACGAGAGTAGAACCCAAATTGTAGAACTTAATTTCTTTAATTATGAAGAAAGTTATTTGATTTCGAATTTGCGAGAAAAATTGCTTTTAGAAAATAAAAATTTATAAAAATTTCCCCGATACGGCGTGTGCCCCGACAAACCGGGCGACGTGGTCGCACACTATACGCAACGAATGGCGCATATGGATGTTGTCGACGTGTGGGAACTGACGGAACTCGATTTCGATGTGCGTACGCGACAAAATCAGTACGTATCCGTCGAGAGACCCCCGTATTGATATTTTGCAAACTTGATCATAACTTCGTGCACGTTAGTCGGATCGACGTGAAACTTGTGCCAGCAGGACCGTATCGATTTTTTGGTCCCGTATGCCAAGTTTGGTCCGATTCTGAGAAGGTTGATCGAAACGCCAAATTAGCGGGCCCGCAACTCGACCCAACAGGCGATTTTTGTACGGCTCATTGGAATCCAAAATTTGACATGACGTTGGGTTCATCTACTCAAACCAATCTGTAGACATATAGTTAGACGACTTTATAGACCGTAGACTTTGGTACGCGTTTCGGTGCAAAACGAGTCCAACGTTGGACAACGTTTTGACCAAAATTATGATTTTGCCCCGTTCCAGGATTTGACTTTTGGACAGGCGTTTCCTAGGTATATCACTTATTCCGAACACGTTCTTGATGTTTGTTTCAGCATCCGGAGTTGTTTGAAGATTGTGACATTTCTTTTGCTGACATTGTGATTCTTGGACTTGCCACCTTCGTACCACCAGGCAAGATACCTTACCACCTTACTCTGTGATCTACATATTCTTATTTTCAGTTGTTATTTTCAGTATTTCTTATTTGTTATTATAAACTGTGTGTCCATGTCACTCTTGGGTGCAAGCGACTCTCTCGGTCGTTTTCTCGCTTTTATTTATTTCTCTTGCATTGACTTAGCCTAGTGACCACCCATTGTTGAGGAGGTATTGGTATATCTCATACGGCCTTGACACTTGCTTTATCATGTGTTGTGAGTCACATGTAGGACACGTACCCGCATAGTCGGCTGGCCACCGATACGTATGGAGCGTGCGACGGATAGGAGTAACTGCCAATAGAATTGCATGCTAGAAGACTTGGCGGTTATTAGAGGTTCATATCAGTCATGGAGGTGATGATACTAGGTATGGGGTAGGGAGAACAATACCTGACGTATGGGCTTCTTTGCACTTCCCTGATTAGCTGTGCGCTCCTCCGAAGATGCAGGTTCCAGGTGCCCTCTGACGTTTTCCAGAGCGTTACGGACGTGCCCTTGCACATGGTGCCCTCTGACGATCTTTGGACGTTATGGACGTAGCCCCTGGTACCCTATACGGGAACTATGCCGATCCCATCTACAGCCAGGGCTCATGCGTCGAAGGATTGTTTCTCAAACTGCATATTCACAGTAGGCTGGTCAGGAACCCTATTGCATGCATCCTCTTTCTTTTAATTATATATCACAGTTTACATGGCATGGTATTTTCTTGTATCTTGTTACGTCCGGCTGAGGACCTGGTTATCTCTCCAAGATTAGACGACTTCCCGCAGGAGTACGGAGCGGCTTGGGATCCTTCATACAATGATAACGAGGCAGTTCCTACTGATTTCTAGTCTATTCTTTTTTGAGACATTAGTGGATATTTTTATATCTCTTTTCTTTATATTTTGCGGAGGTTGGACTCCGATCTTATGAGACTATTTTATAGCTATTTGGAGTGAGGATGTTCATCCGGCTATCTTTTGATACACTCATTTATTATCTGGACTTTATTATCTTCTGTGTTGAGCTGTGATGAGATTAGATTATACTATTCTGGCCTGTGATGATTTATTATACAGCTTATGTACGTATACGAGGATTCTATATATTAGAGTATTCTTCATATCTGTGGAGCTGGCATGTTCACGTACTCGGTCCTACGTATTTTGGGACTGGGGCGTTACATGTTTTTGTGGTGGCCCATGCAGGTCAGAAAATATTGTTGGGTTACATGACTGTGCCCGACAAGCCTGCATATAGAAATAAGAAGTATCTCATCCAGAACTACAATCTCCCTTGATTTCCAATCTTTTTCGAAACTCCAGTGATTATTTGATTTTCTTCATATTTAACCTCTCCTATTATTGTCCTGTTCTTCTTCGTGCCAATAGTATGAATCTAAGAAGCGGACGCACTTCTGCCTTGGCCCTCACATCTGGTGAAGAGGCTACCCAAGTGGAACAGAATCCTCCGATGACTCCGGTGACACCATACCAGCCAGGATAATCGCAGCCTACTACGACACCGACGACGGTGCATCCAGAGATTGCGGCACCCCTAGTCAGCCAGGCTGGACAGACTACTACCATGTCACCGGAAGGGAATGTACCACTACCTCTACCACCACCATTCCCTCAGCAGTTTCCACCATAGTCGGGTCCTTAGATGCCTCCACCACCGACCGATGGGAGCCCTACTTCCCAGTTCATGTATGCCATGATGCAGGCTCAGTGGCAGCAGACTGAGCTGATGAGACAGACTATGATGACAGCATTGGCTAGACCTCCACCTCCACCTCCGGCACCGGTACCAGCACCAGCTCTGTATCCTTATGAAGGCTCTATCACGAACTTTATAGACATGAACCCCAAGCCCTTCAGAGGAACAGAGAAGCCACTAGAGGTGTCACAATAGCTTATTAGTACAGAGAAGTTATTGAAGGCATCCCAGTTTCCCGCTCGAGATTGGATGACAGCAGTGGATCTACTAGTAGAGGATAATGCCCATCATTGGTGGAAGGCAGAAGAAAGGCGACTAGGCACTAGGATCACTTGGAAGGAGTTCTATGATATATTCTATGAGAGATTCTTTCCCATCCATGTTCGAGACAGTCTATACGACCAGTTCCTTCACCTGAAGCAAGGAAATATGACAGTTGATGAGTATGACTCAGAATTTAATCGCCTGAGTAGATTTGGTGCGGGATTGATTCCGACGGAGCTAGAGAAGGCAAGGACATTCCATCAGGGGCTCGCATCGGAGCTCAAGCCTTATATGACTGCACAGTCTCGAGTCTCCCATTCTGCTGTCTTGGAAGAAGCTCGTGCCCAGAAGATTTTTTGCAAGGAGCAGCAGCAGACATCGAGACGCCATACACCAGCAGTTGCACCAGGCAGAGCTACTCAGGGAGGACCTATCAGGAGGCCCACAGGACAGCACCAGCAGAGGCCCTCACCTTATCAGAAGCCCGTTTGCCATTACTGCGGAAAGCAAGGGCATCTCCAGAACGACTGCAGGACTCGCCTTGGATTGTGCTTGAGATGTGGATCCAACTAGCCCATGCTCAAGGACTGTCCGGAGCAACAGGCGATAGTACATACACGGCAGAACCCGAGGCCTACCGCCATCACTTCTAGTACCACGGCCTGTAGCAGGAGCACCTCGCCCACCATTGCCTCCTTAAGGCGTACAGTACAATAAGGCCAGAGCTCAAGGTCCAGGACAGAATTATGGGCAGGCATTCTCACTTGCTATTGAGGATATAGAGACGGAGGCAGAGGTCATAGCAGATATGGTTTTAGTTGCTTTATTTTATGCTATTACGTTATTTGACACTAGAGCCACTCATTCATTTATAGCCACTAGTTTTGCCACTAGACACAACATTCCCAACACACCCTTATCTAAAAATGTTAGAATCCTCACTGGAGGAGGAGTTGTACCTATTAGTGGTGTTTGTAGACTTTGTCCTGTAGTGATATGTGGTAGAGAGATGAAAGCGCGATTTCTTGTATTCCCTATGCCAACATTCGACGTGGTTCTCGGAATGGACTGGTTGAGCCAGCACTTTGCTCTTATAGACTGCCATAGGGGTAGTATCGTCTTTAGACCGCCGAATACGACGGAGTTCGAGTTCACCAGAGAAGAAGGAGAAAGTTGTGATGCACCTACATTAGGGAATCACATGATGATGCAGGACACCCCTCACCACCCTGTTATCACTGAGTTCGAGGATGTGTTCCCCGAGAATTTGCCAGGACTGCCACCCGACCGAGACATTGAGTTTTCTATTAAGCTTATTCCCGGAGCCGAGCCTATTTCATCTCGAGTGTATCGTCTGGCACCCAAGGAGTTGGTAGAGATGAAGACGCAGATTGACGACTTATTGGAGAAAGGCTTTATTCGTGCCTCCATTCCTTCGAAGATGATTGCCCCTGGTTCATCTTGCCATCTTCATCGATCACTTCCTTGTATATTCTTCTCATTTAAATTAGTTGATAGTTCATTTATCTCCGCCCAACTACATGTACAAATGATAAATTCATAGTGATTATATTATTGTTCTTTATTTCCGTGGATGAGATTTAGTTATCATGGTTTACTGTATTTTACAGCTTATGTATACATACGGGGATTCTACACATTGGAGTATACTTCGTATGTATATAGCTGGCATGTCTACGTACTTAGTCCGAAGTTTTTTGGGACTGGGGCGTTACAGAACTGGAGCGAAAAACTTGGAGAATATTTACGTGCCTATCGTACTACCGTACAAACTCCGACTGGCCCCACACCTTTCTCTTTGGTGTATGTATGCGAGGCCATCTTACCACTAGAAGTTCAAATTCCGTCACTGAGAATTGTTATTGCCAATAAACTCATAATAGAAAACAATGATCGTCTTCGACTTCAGGAGCTTGAAGCACTTGACGAGAAACGGCTACTAGCTCAACAACACATCGAGCTATATCAAGCCCGTATCTCAAAAGCCTTCAACCGTAAAGTCAAGGAACGAGCATTTCAAAAAGGCGAGTTGGTCCTTACTGTCAGACGTTCTATGACTATGACACTCATGAGCAAGGGCAAGTTCGAACCAAAGTAGAAATTTCCCTACGTTGTAAGCAAAGTTTTCTCAAAGGAAGCTTATCAATTAACCGGGATGGACGGCCGAGTCGCTATGATGCCTATCAACGACAAATTCTTGAAGAAAATCATGTCTAAAAGAGTGTACCATGTCTTTCAAATATTGTACATATTTCAAATTTTAAATTT
>JANAVB010028375.1:0-43304 GCA_029216955.1 Iris pallida
GGAGGGGGGGCGGGGGGGGGGGCGGTGATGATGGTGGATGGTGGTGGTGATGAGTTGATGATGATGATGATGGTGATGGGGGGGTATTCGTCAAAAAAAAATTGGTCAACGGGGTTGACCGTTAGTTTAGACAGAAACCGTCCAATGTGGGGGGTGTTATGCATTAATGTAATCATGTAGGGTGCACCTTAAATAAGCGTAACAAATGTGGGATGCCACTCAAATTTTTCCTAATAATTATGATAATAAAATATTATTTAATAAAAAAATATTAATTAATTAATTATATTACAATTATAGTTATGATTAAACAATTAAATTATTATTATTATAAAATAGTTATGATTAACAAATTATAATTAAGATTATAGTGATGATTATGCTATTAATAAATTATGAATTAAAATTTTAAAATATTAAATAATAAATTATTAATACCGATGAAATTATGTAATATATTATTAATTAAGATTATAATTAAAAGAGTAACTAAAATTTATAATTAAGATTATAATTAAGACTAATAAATTAATAATAAATTAAAAATATTTATTTATAAATTATTAAAAAATAGAGTTATAAATAAATTATATAATTATGATAAATAAATTATTATATCAGAATTATAATTATAATTAATAAATAATATTTTAATTAAGTATAATTATGTTTATAAATTAATCAATTATTAATTAAGATTATAATAAGACTATGATTATAATTAAAGATTATAATAATTATGATTAATAAATATATAATCATGATAGTAAAGGTATAAATTATTAAATAAGATATTATAAAATATTAAAATAAAATTATAATTTAGTAAATTATTAATCAATATTATAATTATAATTAATAAATTAATGAATTATTATTAAGATTATAATTATGAATAATAAATTACTCAATTATTAATTAAGCTTATATAAGACTAAGATTATAATGAAAGATTATTAAATTATAAATTATTAACTATGATTGGAATTGTGATTAAAATATTAATAATTAAGATTATTATAAAATAGTAATTAATGAACTATTAACTAAAATTATAATAAGACTAATAAATTTTTAATTATGATATATTGAATAAATTAAGATTATAGTTATGATTAGTAAAGACTATAATTATGATTATAGTTATGATGAATTAAATTGTAATTAAGATTATAATAAAGTATAATTAATAAATTATAAATTTAGATTATAATTATGATAAATAAATTTAGTTATAAAAAAATAATTTTTAAAACAATAATAATGACTAATTTTAATTAATTATAAATTAAATATTTTTTAAAAAAATAATTTTTAAAAAATAAATATAAAACATAACGAATTATTAATTTATAAATTAATTAATAGTTTTAACTAAATATTAATATAACAAGAAAATTATTAAAAAATAACTTTTTTTTCTCCAAAATTTAACTTTCTTCCGGATCCAAAATTTTGAATTTTGTTTATACTTTCCATATCTAAATCTATCTCAACCAAAAATATAGAATTCCATAGATTTAATTTTAAATTCATAAAATTTATCTCCAATTACGATTTACCAAACGGACCCTAATTGTTAAGCAGACACTGCGAATCTACTATCTAAATCTAAACGTATAATGTGAAATTAATTTTCTTTTCGGGAACCAACGGGCCTAAAATCGATTAATCTTAGTCTTCTGGTGTGACGGAGAGAGAGGAGATGTCGTGTCATGGAGAGCTCCGCGTGGAGGTGGCTTGGTGCCGGACGCGGGACTCGAAGCCTTTCTCGTGGCGTTCGCGACGGTGTGCGGGGTGATCCCGGGCGTAGTCGGCTACGGGGTGATGCAGGTCACCAACTCCACCAACGAGCAGCTCGAGGCCCAGCTCCGCAAGTCCGCCGCCCCGACCCTCGTAAGCGCTACCACTCCACTCGATTACAGTCTGTTCCGTGTCCGTGTGGACACGTATCTGGTCCCTCGTGTCGTCTCCGTGTCCGTGAAACGAACGCCACTGTTGGTCACTTAGGTTTGAAATGGAGATTAAAATGAAGCTTTACAGCAGAAAACAATCGGATTAGAGTTAAATGGACTTTCATCGAACTCCGCTAACGCGCGCAAATTCACCAAAGTTAGTTTTTTTTTTTTTTTTGGGTGTTTGGATGGGTAACTACAGAAAACCCTCAATTCGTTTCCGAAACAATGCCTTAATGCTGTTTTTTTTTCCCGGTTCGATTTGTTATAGTGTATATGTGGAGGCCGAAGAATTGACAATTTTTATGATCAGCTTTAAGGGATTGCTTGCTCCTCGGTAAGTCGGAGATCGGGAGAAACTGTAGTTCGCGGGAAGTGCACTTATTATGTTTGGTTAGAGAGAGAGAGAGGGGGAGGAGAGAGAAGGGGGGGGGGGGGGGGGGGGGGGGGGGGAGGGTGGTCATATGGAAGTTATGGGAACTTCAATTGGAAAGAGGGAGTCGACGAAGAGAGAACCTCACTAAATTCTAATTCGGAGCACTTCTTGCACTTTCCAGTTACGGGGAAAAGGAGAACTTGATTTGGAAATCTAGTTCTTTGTGTGCATGATGGGTTGGATGCGCAGCGGGGAAAGACCATTTTGCTCCACTCGTCTCAAACCAAATGCGACAAACTAGTAGGCAGGGGGCCGTGAAGAGGGTACTGAGTGCACTTTTATATTTGTGAAAACCAAACATGCCCGAAACTGGTGTTGGTTCTCAGTGCTAGCGCCAGATTTTTAACCATGGTACCTATAAGGCCGATGGGGGGGGGGGGGGGGGGGGGGGGTGGAGCATACTACTTTTTTTTTCTTTTCCATTTCTTCTGATGTAGTTTAAGTTCATGCAACTAAGAGGCTCAACAAGTACCGTAGCTAGAAAAGAGTCTAGACGAAGAGGTGATGTGTTACAGTTTGCAATGGGAATTGCATTCATTTGTATGACAAAACTGAAAAAGCCAGAGAGGGAAGGAATGACGTTTACATTTCAAATTTATGGAACATGCGTGCATGATAATCGGGGCAGCCCTAGTTAATTATTAAGTATGTTAATGAAGTGACTACAAAGTTCACCTCAAGGATTCATAGCCTCCACCGAAGACTTCTCATCGTTCTCATGCCGTAGTGATGACTTCTGTTATAGTTTATGCTGGTGGAGAGCACAGTACTGCTATATGGATAAAAAGTACTACCAAAATTCTGATGCTTTTGAGAGCTGAGCACGTGGGTACTAATTGAGGTTTTGTCTTAAATTTATGCATGTTTGCATACATATTGCTTCATTATTACAACATAGTTATCAAAGGTGTCCGTGAGTTACAAGGCTCCAGCCTATGCGCTTCAGAACATGTGGGGCAAGACACCCTTTGTGAGGCGCGCACCTCAATGAGCCTCACAATGAGGCTCATGGCCACTTGAGGCACGTCTTGTGCATATTCTGTTTTATGTTCCCTTTCATATGTTTTTTGATAACCAATATTGTTTTTCTGTGAGTAGGGATCACAGTGGTACTAGGAAGCATGGGCACTCTAAAAAAATGTCTATCTCGTGTCGGACACATGTTAGACCCTCCAAATATACGTATTGAACACTCCACGAACACTCCAAAATAGGACACATCAAAATAGGTGTTGTGTCCATGTTGTCGTGTCCTTACTGTGTTGTAACCGTGTCCGTGCAACATAGTTGTTGGATCTGACATTTATATTTCTTGGAAACTGAAAAGTCTCTTGAGATCAAAAAGGAAAAAAACCGCCCTCATGATTTATAGTCATTCCCGATAACCACTCTTGGTTTATAGTCATGCCAGATAACCCACTCTTGATTTATAGTCATGCCCGATAACCATTCTGGCACGTCCACTTTCAATATCTATTACATATAGTCATATATGACTTATAAATATTATTAATTTTTTTTAATAAATGTGCGCCTCGCCTTCGTGAGGCTCACGCCTTCGCCTTGCGACTCACACCTCGATCTTGAAGACACTTTGCTTGATGGTGCGCCTTGTGCCTTTAGTAACTATGTATTACAACTGTGACCAATGTGCTTGTGCTGGTCTGTTAGTGTTAGGTAACCTTTGCAATGCTCATCCAAGCCTTCTCCCGTTCTATGGAGCATAAGAAAGCTCCATAAAAGAATTTACAAAGTTTTTACGATCGACTATCGACATCAATCATCTATGTTGGTGCAAAATTCCCAAGTTAGCTATAAGCATGAGAGGGCAATGTTATATTACCTAGACGACAAGTTGGTACGTAGACCTACCTTTCTGCTATGCAATTTAAGCTCATCCAATCATCCAACCAAGGGGCGCCTCCAAGTTCTCTAGACTATAATAACGAATTGCTTATTCTCTATGACAGATTAAACTAAAGAGTGAAAAGGAATGACGCACCCAGTATCCTTTGCATGGCATATGTCATGTTTCCTATGGATGTGCTTTTTGAAAATTAAGAACTTACCTATATAACTTAAGCTGGATTTTCCTAGTGAAGTTTAGTTGATTATGTGCAGGTACACTGGGTTTGTTTTATAACTTCCTCTCATCTATCTAAAGTATCTTTCCTTATTGGACATAATTTACTAATCTTATACTTGAACGAGTCCAACTTAAGGCACCCTTTCTTAAGGATATCATTCTTTTCACCCATGCAATGCTTATATTTCTGGTAGTATATCATCTGATCTGTGGCATAAATCATAACCGTGAAACAAGAGATGCAATGAAATACCTGCTAAAGTTTCATTCATTCAATCAGCTGAGTATTTTCAAATTTCAATTCTATTAAACTACTACTTTGCATCATATTGTCCATTATCTTCATGCATGCACAACACATGCCTATAAACTAGATAGTAGAAACATTTATCTTTTGGTCTCTTTCATGCTTATAAAAATGATCTATCATCATTACCCAGGCTTCCTGTTAGCTGTGGAGCACCGGAAAGCACAAAATTGACATAGTTTCTATAATTGGCTGTCAACTTGATGTCAGCCAGTACACGGGGATGTACTGGTGAGTGGCCAAACCGCACTCACATAAAATCAAATACGAGATTCATGTGAGAAAAACGGTCCTTTTTTTATTAGGTGGTGTTCTATCTTTTCCTATTTTCATTTCCATATTAATACTTATTTCATTTAAGCAACATTCCGTTTATTCTGTTTTAAAAACCATTCATATACCAACAATCCATTGTTCTATTTAGGAGCCATTCCATAACAACAATCCATCTATTAAGAATCTGTTCCTACTTATTAAGCATTTCTTTCCATATTGCATTTCTTTCTCATTACGATTCATCTTAGGATCAATCTAATAAAATAATTTAATATGACTATCCACCTTTTTATGGCCACGTCGTTGTTACATCTTTTGTATGACCAAGACGCCGTTCTATCTTTTGTACGACCAAGGTGTTGTTCTATCTCCATAGTGTTCAACTTGTTCACATTTCTCATCTCATAATGTAATACTCATTATATTCGTATCTCGTAACAGTACTCATTCTAATCGTACCAACGACTGTTTCCACAAGGATACCAAAATGATATCGCAAATTAACTCTTCTTATAAATCATCAATATCTAAGGCTTAGTCATAACATAACATATGAAAATACACATTCAAATCAACGGAGTTATAGAGTTCTTTGCAATGTATGACGTGAAGCATCAATTCTTATCATTTTAACATTCTTTATAATCCTCTTATGGTTTGTTAATAATCATCATTGTCTTAGGGCTTTTAGGAGCATACCAATTTTCGTGCCAATTCCATTCATAGAAGCAAGCAGAAATCCATTCTTCTTTCTAGTTCCATAATAGTACTATTCTATGTTCATTATTTACTTCCATTATTCTAAATTCTTACAATTCATTAATTGAAAAAAGCAAAGATCTAACGATCTCAAATTTCGTATTTCTATGTTATTTCGTATTTGCAATTACCAAACGATCAAAGTAAGAAAACAATTATCAAAATAATACGATCAATCTTCCATCCATTTTAGTTATGGTTTCTAGCTACATGGGGAGGGATGAGAGAGATTCTTTTATTAAGAGTGAGAGACACAAAAGGAAGAACTTATGTCCACTTGCTTTTAGATGAATTACTTTTAGATGAAATACGTACTTATTCCGTCGAAGAGAGCTCCCGCCTATAGTCCTTCTTGCACTCGTCTTTTCCGCTATGGTTTATCTCTTTCTTCACACGGTCCTTCTTTTTCTTTCTCTTTCTCAAAATAATAAAATAGATGGAGGGAAGGGTGTCTCATATATAGGCTTCCCCGGTGGTTACTCATAGATAGAGCCATCATATCTAAATCAACCAATCTTATCATCTAGGCTACGTACATTGGACCTAGTCACATTTCCAACTCAAGAGAATCACAAAAGATATGATGCCAACTGATCTTATCTTTATTAACAACTATCATCCAAAAATATATGGTTCAACGGACTTTGCCACACTTTCAACCCAATAGAATAGAATGAAAGACAAACCGAGTATCTTCCAAGCTATCACATCAGAACCACCGAGATATTCAAAGATTTACAGTATCCTCAAAGATACTATAAGACCCTAAAAGATCATAAAAATAATTCTAGAAGATCTCCAAAGATTTCCAAAGATATTCTTAATGGATACCATCTCTTCAAGCGGGTCTTACCCAAATATACCCAATATCCAAACCCATTAAGCAATCCAATAAACCGTCAAGAATTCATTAGGGACAAAAGGGCTAAAGTCTAACCTAAAGCAACCAAACCGAAGATAAGCCAATCAACTAAGCACAAGGGACAAATATTCCAAACCAAACTCAGACTAAGGGACAAACCAATTCCAAATCCTTAGGGTCAACCAGCTAAGATCAATCCGATCCAAACCAAAGGACCAAGTTATAATCAGTTCCATTCCAAATTCCATCCAAGAGACTTAAGTCTAGTCAAGCCACAAACCAACTTGATTCAAAAGCCAAACCATCAATTCTTACCAACTCCAATTTTGTTCATCATAATTGAACCTTCCATGATTATTATTGATCGAATCAAGCCAAAGTTAATCCACAAAAGAAACGAAAAGCCAAGTCAAAGAATCACAAGTCCCAACCAGAGTCTGGGGCACTGCATTATAATATGTACTGTGAAAACCGTTTTCTTCGTAACTTAAGTCTCTATAGCTTTTTGCACTTTTTTTTTTCCTTCTCTTCATATTAATTGTGCTTGTGCTAGATTGTCAGTGTTCGATATTCACTTTTTCTGATATGTTATGGGATAAGTTGAGTAGATTATAGAAACTATAGAGGATCTTATATAAAATAGTATATATTTCCTAATGCATTTTTGGTGAGTATGTCCATAGTGAAATTTTTTATGTAGAGAATCTTTTCCCCTTATTTTCACATTATTTTCTAATCATATATACGAAAGAGATCAATTTATGGCAAGAGATTATCGTTCTTTCCACCCATCTGATGCTTAGAGTGAGATGTTATGTTGTCAACCATTATTTAAGTGGTTTAGCTAGCTTAGGATGCAAGGGATATTCGTAATATGCATGATAAGCCCATCTATGAATGTATCTAACATGCCAAAGCTGAACTGGAGCGGGTCTCTTCTTGCTATATAAAACTGTTTAAGTGCTAAATAATCAAGGGAATAGGTTCATTATCGTTGTTTCACCCCTGCACCATATTCAGTATATTTTTTCAGTTTCTTGGGGGCAGCTCACTTTCTAAAGATCTTGTATGTACTGACCAAAGTCTTCTCAATCATCTTGAAATAGAACTTGAGACAAGCTTGTGACTTACGAGTGAGACTAAGATTAGGAGTGTATAGTAGGTAAGTTTAGACAAGTGTATGCCTCATGACCAGACTTTGTTGGTAATCTATTACTGCCAATATTTCAATTGTTTTAAAGTGCAATATTGTAAAGAGCATTTTTTGAGTAATTTAATAGTGATACTATTTCAATTGTATA
The DNA here is from genome assembly GCA_029216955.1 of Iris pallida. Lineage (NCBI taxonomy): Eukaryota > Viridiplantae > Streptophyta > Magnoliopsida > Asparagales > Iridaceae > Iris > Iris pallida. The sequence continues at coordinate 7,983 of JANAVB010028375.1, forward strand.
ATATTAAGACTACTGATGTTTCGGACTATATAAAATCTAAAAGATTGGTATCCCAACCTATAGTTACCACTTAAAACATTACTATCTAAAACAAAACACATACGAAAAATAACATATATTTCAAAGAGGATACAAAAAAGAGAGTATAAAAACAGAGAGCTGAGCAAACTTAAGATTCTCCTAAAAACTCCTATGAAAGGTATTTTCCAAAATGGCAAGGTAAATTTATGTGTCACATATACAGTTGTGGAAGTCAAATAGCTGGCTCAATTGCTTCGGTGGTACCCCATCTTAGACCCTATTAACAGTAAAGTACCTCATTTATTATTCCTTACTTAAAAGTAACATACGTTATAATTAAGGTCAATTACAGTCCCTGTGCTAACATTCTGTCCCTATGCTAACAGAAATATGACGTGGCAAGCCAACTCCTAAACTAAGTGTACACGTGTGCAGTCCACGTGTACACGAATAAAATTAGGCTGGGAAAATTCCCGCTCTCTCCAACTCTCTCTCTCTATCTCTTCCTCTTCCAAGGACGAACGTGGTAGAAGAGGCGACGACGATCGGCTGAAGACGAGGAGAGGCGACGACAATCGGCTGAGCACGAAGCGGCGGCGCCGCTCGCAGATGGGTACCTCTCTCTCCCCCCCCTCTCTCTATCTTCTTCTTATTTTTCGTCTTCTTCGAATCTTCAATTTAGGGTTTTCTTCTTTTCTTTTTATTATGAAAACCCTAATTGAAGAGCACGAAGTGAATTTAGGGTTCTTGCAGGCCCCGTTATTATTAGCATGAAGTGAATTTAGGGTTTTCTTCTTTTCTTTTCATTATGAAAACCCTAATTGAAGAGCACGAAGTGAATTTAGGGTTCTTGCAGGCCCCGTTATTATTAGCACGAAGTGAATTTAGGGTTCTTGCCACCCTTGAATTAGGGTTGTTTTGTTAAATTTATGGTTTAACTGCTCTTGCTTGGTTTTTGGGAAATTTTCGGTTTTAATTTGTAGATATTAATGTGCTAACAGTAATTTGCAATATATCACATAATTACATAGACATGAATTTTGATTTTACTATTACAGTAATTGATCTGCATCTATCACATAGATATTTATCACTTATATCTGTGCCAACAGCTAGTTTTAAAATTAATCTGCAGCATTTTGATGGAAAAGTAGTTTCAAAGTGGTTTGACGTTGATACTGTGTCATTCATTAGAATTCATATGTGGGTTAAGTTCTTATACAGAGGAAAGATGATGTATTACTGGAAGGAGGCAGGTAAGGATGTAAATTCTGGTCTAAAACGACTTGACAATGATGCAAGTGTCCTTGAAATGACTCATAATGCTATTGATCATGGGGGTGGGGAGGTAGATGTCTATGTTATGCGTATGGCAGATGATGAATGTGAGAAAGAAACTGAGTACCTTGCAGACTCAGAGCATGAGACAGTTGAGGTGGATGATGACAGTGATGAAGACCTACCTGAAGAAGAGACCGTTCATTTTGATGTTGGTGTCACAGATCTACCTGAAATAGACACTTGATGATGGTGCAAATAGTTCTGACCCTGATATGGGTTCTGGAAATCCAGAGATGAAGAGAAGGGATGTTGGTTCCACATACCCACATGGAGAGCCATATGAAGACATCACATACTCACATGAAGAAGATGCATATGATGTTGCTGCCATATACCAACATGAAGAAGAGGAAGCTGATGTTATAGATGAGGCAGTTGAAGAAGGTATCAAAATAACTGTACCTGAGGGTCATCTAGTTGATTCAGAATATGATGAAATAGAGGGGGATGAGGACTTGCATGAAGTTTTAATAGAGACCGGCCAAGTTAATGAAGATGGAGTATTGCAGGATGTTGAAGCTGGAAAGATGAGAAAAAGCAGGAAAGGCAGACCCAAAGAGAAGCCAAAATCAGTAGATAACAGTGGTTTGGAAGCTTCAATTAGATTTGCAACAGGTGAGGAGGAGAGCAGTGATTATGGTCCACCATCAGATGAGATTGTTAGTACTGAAAGCTCTGACTCTGATTTTGTTACTGAACATCCAAAGATGGAGTGAAGGAAGTTTCCAAGATTTAATGCCAACAGAAACATGGATGACCCTAAATGGGAATTGGGGCTACAATTTAAGGATAAAGATGAGTTTAAGATGGCTTGCAAGCAGTGGGACATAAATCAGAGATGACAAGTGTGGTTTCCAACAAATGATCACAATAGGTTCAGGTGCAAGTGCTATACAAAAGATTGCAACTTTTTTATTTTTGCAAGCAAGTTGGACAGGAAAGACAGAAAATAAGGGTCCGTTTGGATATTTTTTCTGAAATTTTGTTCTGAAAACAGTTTTCTGAAAGTAAGTTATAGAGCTGTTTTCTGAGTATAGGAATTCTGATTTTACGTTTGGTAACTTTCATATGAAAAATAGCTTTCTGAACAAAGAAGTTAAAAATTCTGTTTGGTTACTATATTCGGAAAATAGTTTTTAGAAAGATAAAGTTTAAAGATTTTGTTTGGTAAAATACTTTCAGAAAATAATTTTTGAAATATTTTTTTGTAAAATTTGCTTAAAAAATATTTTATAAGAATTATTTAATATAATGCATATTGAGAGATAATTGTAATAGTTTGCATAATAATAATTTAAATAACAAAAATTGTAACTCTATACCAATAAGAAGCTTGAAATTTAACATATATATGTTTAGTACACCACACATACTTTGTTCTTGAATAATACAAACAAAATTTACTCCACAATACTATCAAAATTCTGCATTCCACATGGATTGAGCAATAACATCTCTCCTTCTAGCCATCCTCGTAAGACTTTGTTGAGACAAGTCCAACACTGGTATATTAGGATCATGTTGTGCGGCAACAAAAGGAGGTACAAACTCTTCATCTTCAAATAATGTAAAAAAATTGGCATCCGTTGAATGTCTACGAATGAAATTGTGCAGTCCGCAACATGCATTTACCATTAAAACTTGTCTTGTTGGCTTGTAGTTTGTCATGAACTTGAAAATTGGAAATCTTTTCTTGAACACCCAAAATGTCCTTTCAATTACATTTCTAAGCCTGGCGTGCCTCCGATTAAACAACTCTCTTTGATGTATTGGCTCATTACCGACCCCATCAAAATCGTGCAAGTGGTATCGCTCGCCACGATACGGGGCCAATAATCCAGACATGTTTGAATATCCACAATCCACCAAATAATATTTATCTACCAAAAAACAAACAAATAATTATTGACGTGAAAAATAACAACAATTATTGGATATGAAACACGCTTACCATCCGGCGATCGTTGAAACATTCCACTTTGCAAGGCTTCAAGGATTACGCGAGAGTCATTAGCACTGCCTTCCCATCCAGAGTAGACAAATGTGAACATCATATCAAAATCACATACGGCAAGCACATTTTGAGTTATATTGCCCTTTCGTGCCCGACAAGAATTATGTCTAACACTAGGGGCCCAAGCATCAATCAAAGTTCCATCGAGAGCCCCAACCGCTCCCTACAAATTTATTAACAAACCTGCATATGAGTTTTTTCAATATTGGAATCAAACATATCATGTGAATTAAAAACAAAATATACCTTAAACCATGGATAAAACTCATGGGAATTTACTATCTTTTCATGAACAATAGTTGTATCGGGGGGACAAATAAGAACGGTTGCTGCTCTTGCCAACGCTCTTAGCACCTCTTTAAAATGTCGGTTTATATTCTCTGTTGAGTGTTGAAATCGATCCGCAGCTACTCGATGTCTGTGACTGATCGACAATGTACACGAATATAGCCACACTCTCTTCCAATATTAGATGCTTGTGTGGAGACTCTTCTAGATAGTTTTCACTTCTAATGAACTCGTACAGTGTCCGAAAACATTCTTTGTTCATACGAAATATACGGTGGCACTTATCAACTGGACCATCAAGTATCTCTTGGATATATTTCCTACCAGTGAGAGAAGAAGTGTGATATGCATTTTTTGTTGGGATAATAAGAACTGAAGAATGTGAAGAGTCTCTAATTCGTCATCATCATCCGACGATTCTTCCGATGCTTGGTACGCGTTGTTATTCATTTAAGCCAACACCTGTTGCCGGAAAGAAAACAATTACGATATATCTCATTCATAAGCAATTTAGCCATAACCAATAAGTATCGGTAAAGAAGCAAAACCAGGTTGTCAGTATCAGTAAACAAGAAAATCCAGGTTACTGACTAAAAGTAGCATTTTAAAAGTAGAAAATCCAGGTTTCTAGCAACAAAAACTAAAAAGTTATCATCAGGAGTAGCATTCTATTCATTCTATACAAGAAACGTTGAATACAAGCAAGAATTCATTAGGAGTACCACTGCAAACTGGATTCATTAGGAGTACCGCTCCAAATTTACTACAAGTAGCAACTGGATCCATTTAGAAGTACCATTGCAGTACCATTGCAAAAACCATTACAAAAACCATTACTAATAAACCATTATAAAAACCAACACAGGCCCAAAATCCTACTAGTTCAGTAGCAGTGCCATTGCAGTACCATTGCAAACTAGAGTACTATATCATTACAATAACCAGCAAACCACCAAAAGCCTATTAGTCCGAAGACCCCAAAGTCATCATCCAGCCGTGCCTAAACTCTGCATCCATACCGAGGAACGCCTCGCGATAAATAACATCTTTGACAAGCAAGTCTAATGCCTTAGCACGTTGATTGGTTGGAATGTCTTGCATTGTACGAAACACATCCATACATTTCGTCATGCTAAATTGATCTAGTGCAGCTTAGGCTTTAGTAAACTTATCGGATTTGGCCATTGAGGCCGAATTAATTGCATCCATACATGCGTCGAGCTTGGAGGTCTTCGGGCTCTTTGTAGGTCGGCTTCTTGACAAACCTTTGCCCTTACGTCGGCGCCCTTGTGTAGGCTCAATGTCAATGTCATCGAGATCATCGCACAAAATAGGATGAGATCTACTGCTAATATTAGGGTTGGCAAACTCATCATCAACTGCTCGTTCTTCTTCCGAATTGAGTGGTCCTTGTGTTGATGACCTTGAGAGTAAACCGGTGGCAGTAGACAATTTAAATATTCTAGTCAAAGCTTCATAATTTGGTAAGCCCTTTGTCCGAAAGACTTTCGCTCCTGGGTTCGCCTATAATGTAAAAAATTGTTTAAATGATTGTATATAATATGATGTTTTATATACAATAATAATTAAAATAAAGTATATGCACCTGGATGTAATTATCCCACACATCATTCTCAGTCGTCGCTGTGTTAGTCTCATTGTTCCATCCAAATCCGGATTTATCTTTTAGCTTCTCAAATTTTCGAAACTTAGTCCTTAACCGACTATGTTTGTCTTTAAGTTGTTTGACACTAAAGTTACGGTTTACTTCGGATTTAAGTTGTACGACAAAGTTCTGCCAAGTCTTTGAGCTAAAAGTAGAACTCTTTAGATTGTCCTTTGCCACTTCGGCGTCCATCATAGACACAAATGCATTTTCAACGAATGAACTCCATAAACCAATGTCACCATCCTGGACTGTTTTCTCCCCAATAGACATCTATAAATTACACAAAATAGTGACTGATATATAAATTGGTTCTGTTTAGAAATTTTATCAAGAATAATGTTTCCAAAGTGGAGGGGGAAAAAACCTTTGATCGATGATGACAAAAGTTGTCTCCGACTGATTCACTGAAACGAACTAATTTACGGAGACGATAACGATATCTGGTTTCACACACCATTCGAGGATAAGTCCTGAGCTCAAACACAGACCAAGTCCTGAAAACAGATTGATACAAACAACCTAAACTAATTAAAAGAATGAAAACAGAGGGCCAGAAAGTAGAATTGAAGGAACTTTATTCATTCGTAACCGAAGCATTCAAAAAAAAATAAAAAATTCATATCAGGTTCAGACACGGACCTAAGCTCACATTAGCCATACTTAGCAAAGGGATGAACAATAACAACGATGATATGAACAACAACTACACTGGCATCACAACCAAGAGAACCAGACTTGCAATTCCTCCTAACATGCCAATATATATATATATATATATATATATATATATATATAAAGAAAAATTAATGAAGATGATGAAAACAGAAAAAAAAATTCACAATTTCTAGGACAGTTCAACCAATTCCGACATAATCGACAAACGGAAGATTCAAAAATCGTAACATCCATACAAAACGAACAACAAAGTTGTCCAATTTTTAAACAAACAACCAAAACGTCAAATTTCTAGGGCATCCCAAAATTTTTAATTAGAGCATCCAGATGAACCATAATTTCGGAACCTAAAATAGAGAAGTGACAACAAATCCAAGCAAAAAATCCGATATACAGAGGGAGGTAGCGTAAGGGAGAAGGAGAGGGAGAAAGAGAATCGTACCTACTGGAGAGGGAGTTGTCTTCCTTGAAGCTCTTGATGAGAGAGAGAGAGAGAGAGAGAGAGAGAGAGAGAGAGAGAGGAGAAATAGGGGGGTTGGGTCTGTTGATGGGAGAGAGGGTCGTTGATGGGAGAGGACTTTGGAAGAAGCGGAGGAGTAAAGTGAAGTAATGGGATGGAGAAGTTTTTAAAAGGAGGTCTCCAGCTACTCCCAAAAAGTAGCTTTAAAACGTAGATCCTGGAAATTTTTTTACGGATGGGATGTTTCGAGTGGTCTCTGTCCAAACAATATTTGACCCACCACTTCGGTTATAACTCACAAATGTGAGTTATAAAGGCTAAGCAAACGGGCCCTAAGACTTTCCTTGTCAAGAACTACAACTTGGAGCACACTTGTGGAAAGGTTAACACCAACTTCCATCTCAGATATAAGGTGGTTGCAGAAATGTACATGAATGAGTTTAGAGATGATCCACGGTAAAAAATTAGTCAGATTGTTAAAAAAGTAAAGAAGGATTTGACTCTCACCATTGACCTAATGAAGGCTAGGAGGGCAAGGAACTATGCAGTTAAGAAGATTGAGGGTGATGAAGACTTGCAATATTCTAGGTTATGGGATTACAAATGGGAAGTTATGAGGACAAATCCTGGTTCAACATTTGAGTTTAAAGAGCTTAGAGGAAAATTTTGTGGCATGTACATGTGCATAGGTATCAAAGAGGGTTTTAAACACTGCAGGCCAATTGTTTGTCTGGATGGATGCTTCTTGAAGTGTACTTATGGTGGACAATTGTTGGTTGCCACTGGAATTGACCCAAATAATTGCATGTACCCACTTGCATTTGTAATTGTGAAGGTTGAGAATACTGAGAATTGGGACTGGTTTGTGGAGTTGCTAAAAGAAGATTTTAATATGCACGACTCTCACCATTGGGTCTTCATGAGTGATAGGCAAAAAGTATCTTTTCTTTCCATCTTATATATTGTAGGGGATTATCAATACAATTGTCAGACATTGCATAACAGTGTCATAACACTGTCATCTTTCATACTGTCATAACAGTCATAACAGTGTCATCTCTTACACTGTCATAACAGTGCCTTAATTATCTCAAACACTGTCATCACACTATCATCTTCTTTCATTTCTATACGTTGGGGCTTATCAATGCAATTGAAAGACATTTTCCAAATTCAGAACATAGGCTTTGTCTCAGACATTTGGAGCAGAATATGAGGAAATTTTTTAGAGATATTGGGTTGGTGGAGATACTCAAGAAAGTTGGAAGATCCACATATCTAGCTGAGTTCAAGAAGTATGAAAAGGAAATGGAAAAGAAGAGTATTGAAGCTAAGCAATTGATGGATGCTAGACCAGCAGTCCATTGGAGCAGGGCATTCTTTAAGGATACTTGCAAGTATGATGTATTGCTCAACAATTACAGTGAGGCATTTAACAAGTACATCCTTGAAGCTAGAGAGAAACCAATCATCACAATGTTTGAGATGATTAGGATCATGCTCATGAAGAGGATAGATGCAAAGGCCAAATTGGGAAAGAAGTGGAGGGGCAGACTTTGTCCTAAAATTCAGAAGAAGCTGGAAAAGCACAAGAAGGAATCCTATATGTGGACAACAGAATATTCTGGAGATCCTAAGGTCCAAGTTAATGGGCCAGGTGGTCAATTTGTTGTTGACATGGTTATGAAAACCTATACATGCAGAAAATGGAAACTATCTGCAATTCCTTGTCAGCATGCTTGTGCTTGCATATTTGAAAATAATGAAAGGCCTGAAAACTATGTTGATGACTGCTACAAATTATCAACTTACGAACTGGTGTACAATCATGTCATTCACCCTTAAATGGCCCTGCATTATGGGAAAAGCATCCATTTTCTCAAGGTATTCTGTTACCACCTACACCAGTGAAGAAAAAGGATGCTTGAGGAAATGGATGCTCTTCCTGCCACTACTTTTCTTCACTGGTGTAGGTGGTAACAGAATACCTTGAGGAAATGGATGTTTTTCTATAATGCAGGGCCATTTAAAGGGTGAATGACATGACTGTACACCAGTTTGTAAGTTGATAATTTGTAGCAGTCATCAACATAGTTTTCAGGCCTTTCATTATTTCCAAATATGCAAGCACAAGCATGTTGACAAGGTGTTGACAAGGAATTGCAGATAGTTCCCATTTTCTGCATGTACAGGTTTTCATAACCATGTCAACAACAAATTGACCACCTGGCTCATTAACTTGGACCTTAGGACCTCCAGAATATTATGTTGTCCACATATAGGATTCCTTTTTGTACTTCTCCAGCTTCTTCTGAATTTTAGGACAGAGTCTGCCCCTCCACTTCTTTCCCAATTTGGCCTTTGCATCTATCCTCTTCATGAACGTGGTCCTGATCATCTCAAACATTGTGATGACTGGTTTCTCTCTAGTTATAAGGATGTACTTGTTAAATGCCTCACTGTAGTTGTTGAGCAATACATCACACTTGCAAGTATCCTTAAAGAATGCCCTGCTCCAATGGACTGCTGGTCTAGCATCCATCAATTGCTTAGCTTCAATACTCTTCTTTTCCATTTCCTTTTCATACTTCTTGAACTCAGCTAGATATGTGGATCTTCCAACTTTCTTGAGTATCTCCACCAACCCAATATCTCTAAATTTTTTCCTCATATTCTGCTCCAAATGTTTGAGACAAAGCCTATGTTCTGAATTTGGGAAATGTCTTTCAATTGCATTGATAAGCCTCTACATATAGAAATGAAAGAAGATGATAGTGTGATGACAGTGTTTGAGATGATCAAGACACTGTTATGACAGTGTTTGAGATGACATTGTTATGATAGTATGAGAGATGACAGTGTTATGACTGTTATGACAGTGTGAGAGATGACAGTGTTATGACACTGTTATGCAATGTCTGACAATTGCATTGATAATCTCCTACAATATGTAAGATGGAAAGAAAAGATACTTACTTTTTGCTTATCACTCATGAAGACCCAATGGTGAGAGTTGTGCATATTAAAATCTTCTTTTAGCAACTGCACAAACCAGTCCCAATTCTCAGTATTCTCAACCTTCACAATTGCAAATGCAAGTGGGTACATGCAATCATTTGGGTCAATTCCAGTGGCAACCAACAATTGCCCACCATAAGTACACTTCAAGAAGCATCCATCCAGACAAACAATTGGCCTGCAATGTTTGAAACCCTCTTTGATACCTATGCACATGTACATGCCACAAAATTTCCCTCTAGGCTCTTTAAACTCAAATGTTGAACCATGATTTGTCCTGATAACTTCCCATTTGTAATCCCATAACCTAGAATATTGCAAGTCTTCATCACCCTCAATATTCTTAACTGCATAGTTTCTTGCCCTCCTAGCCTTCATTAGGTCAATGGTGAGAGTCAAATCCTTCTTTACTCTTTTAACAATTTGACTAATTTTTCACCGTGGATCATCTCTAAACTCATTCATGTACATTTCTGCAATCACCTTATAACTGAGATGGAAGTTGGTGTTAATGTTTCCACAAGTATGCTCCAAGTTGTAGCTCTTGACAAGGAAAGTCTTATTTTCTTTGTCTTTCCTGTCCAACTTGCTTGCAAAAATGAAAAAAGTTGCAATCTTTTGTATAGCACTTGCACCTGACCCTATTGTGATTATTTGTTGGAAACCACACTTGCCATCTCTGATTTATGCCCTACTGCCTGCAAGCCGCCATCAATCGCAAGTCCTAACATTCTCGAATTCTCCTTCGCATCAAACCGACAAGTCGAGACAATCAACATTGCCGCGTCCTGATTTTCCGAGTTCGATCATTCCCGCGACATGAATCACCATGTCAGCGCTCACGCGGAACGATCGCCCCAAATCCGACACAACGCATGTGCGAGGCTAGAGTTTCGCTCGCACAAGACAAGATTGTCGACGTTGTGGTTATCCGCGTAACCATCAAAACACAATCGTTTTTATCCAACATTCATCTCGATCAAAATCCTAAGTATAGCACCCAACCGAACAATAACACTTGCACGATCGTCATTCGCCGAGTCAGAGTACCCCCGAGTTATCGCATATCGATCTTTGATACGTCTCAATATCATCGACGATAATGCGTAACCTGACGATCTTCCTTTGCAACCAATTTCGAATCGTGCGAATGATGCTATCGTCCGACTGGATAATCTTCTCGAATCAATTCACAACATCAATTTCATCCGTCTATCTCAAGTCATTGAGCAGCGTTTTTCCTCAAATCACATCCTTCCTTGCTAACTCAAATCATCAAGCAATACCCATTCCAATCCTTAGAGTCATTGCGTAACTTCAAAATTCAACTTTTCATGCACGCTATCTACCTGTCGTGCTAACTTTTCGTATACAATCCGTATCAATTTCATCGATCAAGTCATCCGTTCGCTACACCTTAGCTTTTCCTCCATTTGATTTATCTACTCAATCATCTTCGCGTTTCATATTCGCACCATCCTCAATCCCGTGCACGTCAATTTCTAGGTCGTTCGAATCAACTTATCAAACTTCAAGACAACAACTCACTCCATCGTACATGATCTAAGGCTTTGCATATGTGCGACGCTTGCTACTAGACTCATCGACACCCCGAATCCTCAATCGATCGATCGACATCCCTGAGGCTATCGCATACACCACTCAGGGATGAAGTCATTTGACAAATCCTCAACTTATCATTTGAATCAAAATCGACTTTTCGAATCTCGTTCGAACCATTCCTCGAATTTTAAGCACGCTCATGTATATCGCATTGACGATATCGCCGTTCGATAGTATCCCTATCAATAGTCATCCCACGTACTCAATCGAGTCTAACTCGTTCTCGTCCGACACAATTTGAATCCCGCACTCGACTTTTCTAAGGTCGACGCAACTTTGGTGTATGTGTCCAGCCCGACTTAGCCAACCGTGCTTACGCAAACCATCTTTTTGTTTCTTTGTCAAAAACTGTTCTCCTACGTTTTGCAAATTATTTAGACTTATTGTATGGACATCCCGTGAGACATTTGAGAGAGAGCGCACCAACGATTTCAACTTTGCGGAAGCAACATTTCAGAGTTTGCGGAAATAACGGAGTTAAAGAATTCAATCAAAAGTCCAAGGACGTAAAGCCGTGCTCTGATACCATTATGTCTCGTCTCGCTCCCGTAGGAGCGATCGTCCTCGCTAAGGCGTGATGCCGCATGAGCCTAGATTGCGATCGTGTAAGGCGGGTTCCATAACGACCGATTTCAGCAGCTGCGACGGGGTCGTCGCACAGAAGTCCCATACAGAGACATTGAATAATAGCAGCGGAATTTGAAGCAAAACATAAGTCATAGCAAAACACTCTTTTATTGATATTGAAACAAAGGTTACAATGGGGCGCAAGGCCAAGATTACACGTCTCTCAAGCTCACTCATCCCACATTACAAGTCACTCAGCTCTCTCTCTCATCTCTCAATGTAAGTCTTGAACCAGCGGAAGCTTCGGAAGGCGACGTCCATACATTATGTCCCACATAAGTCTTGACTCCATGCGGCCGTACGCTTCGAATCGCCAAGGAACTCCGTGCCTCGACGCATCCAAGCGAGCCCCGCGCCACGAGCTTCTACCTGTGCCTGTACATGTAAACTATGTGGGTGTCAGTACCCAACTGTACTGGTGGAATGAGCTCCTCGCCCACCCATACAAAACCAACACGTTAATTTACTTTGTGTGTAACATAGTCCCTTTATGATTGTCTTTATACTCTTTTCTTAGGATCGATTTTAGGACAGACGCCTTGGCCTATTTTGTATCTTTAGACCATCCCGTGCTTGCATCAACAACGTTAACCTATCAAGTCGTGTCTGCCTTTCGGCCAAAATCAGAGACGCAACTACGCGATAAGACTCCATTTCCGTGTGACCGTGCTATAAGTCCTTGTTGAGGCCGTGCCCCGCAACTCAATGAGACTCAATCATATCGCCGCCTCGCGGCCCTTTTTGCTACTAAATCATCAACTGACCCAATCAAGACTTGGGGGCTAAGTGTCACTCGACCGACTTTGCCTTGCGGCATTTCCTGACTTAAACTCAAGACAACTCAATTCTAACTTATGCAAACTGATATGTCGACAACTTGAGACTCGATGCCACATCTCGTGCCGAAGCACGTCGCTTATGTTGTAGCCATTCTTAGGCCCAAACACTTGTGTTCTAACCATACACACATTCAACTAGACTAAATCCAAAGGCACACACGCGGATTGCCGCTCGTGCCGACCCATCTATATGAATTGGTCACTAACACTACAAGCTATCGTGGACTTATAGCCTTGTTATTCGAAAATCCTTTCATCGCAAGTAGCTAGCCACGAAGAAAGTTCCCGAATAACTCGAGCGGTTCGTCCAGCTACGGCTATACCGTGTTTCCCTCCGGAATGATGCGGTCCCTCGGCGTCCAGGGTTGCCGCTCGTTGAAACTTTTCCTTGTCGACAAGTTATCCAATGACCATGCAAGACTCGACACAAACTGACGTCTCACACAGTCATTCATCTTCCAATGTTACCATCTTTTTCAAACCAATATCAAGACTTCTATCCTTGAGATCCCTCGACGACCCACGGTCGCGAGCCTTCTCCCTTGATGCTCCTTGAGATCCCTCGACGACCCATGGCCGCGAGCCTTCTCCCTGTTACCATATCATTTCATTCAACTCAATGCCTATTCGATAGTCCTTCCTCCAAAACTCATTAAATCAACCGTGGTTCATGCCTTAAACACTAAGTCCGTGCATCGTGCCTTAAGCCAATCGTGCTCTACGCGACACTCCTGCCCAAGTCGACGGGCCTTGAGACCGTAAGACTATGTGGTTATACCCAACCGTAGAACTCGTAGGACCTTGCTTGCTACCACTCTGATAGCCTAACATAATTTGCCTGACTTAAACGCACAACGAGTCGACGAGCAAAGGCTACGTCAAGCCTCGCATTGCGGAAACGTGCCGCGCATGCGTTCGACTTCTGAACGACCAAGTCATTTGGGCGCCTAGACTTACGCCAGCAGCCGTGCGACGCAACTTAACTCATAGGGCGGGTCAAGGCTATGCCAAGCCTTGGACGATGGGACCGTGCATGCTTTATGAAGCATTCATGCGGGCGACGCCTATGACTTAGGCTACGATTCATGACTTCGCCTACTCAACCAACTTTCCTTCTCCCAAGCCACGGGACGAAGGACCGAGTGTCATTTTCAAAGTACGCCGTGCACCAACTCTAAGCCGACCGTTGGACCTTTCCATGTTCTAACTCAATTCGACCCGTCGGGATTATTCCCTTTAGCTATGTGAATTCATCTCTTTTATTATCAAGCCTACTTGTGCAAGTTGAAAACATGCGATTTATTATGTGAATGCTAAGATGAGGCAAGTTCACCGAAACTACCCCACCTGAGCGAGCGGTCGTCTCGACCGAGCGATGTCTTCGAGTAGCCGTTGCAAGGCTAAGTCCGAACGCCGTCGGCGTTTCGATTCCTCCGATTGACTGAACGGGACGGGGCACTACATTTAGCACGGTTCCTTTCATGTTTTTCTCTTGTTTTGTAGTCATTATATTGTTCCTATCCATTCAACATTTATATTGGTTAGTTCAGTTTATTACTGCATTTGTCATTTGGTTTTACCCTGTTCCTACTTCCTGTAAATTAAATTTCCTGTCTTCTTGTAGTTGAGTTTTCATGTAACAATTCTAAGCCTTTTTTGTGTTGTAATCGTATTATACCATCAATGTCATCCATCATTAGCCAAGTCTCTGTCGAGAATACTGGAGTCGAGTACGGAATACTAAGTTGAAAGGTTCGACGGGAGGATTGAGTGAAGTTCTCTTAGCTCTTAACTTATGCTATCTGCGAATTTGTGTGCTGTACCCCTAACCAAACAATTTGAGACATTAGAGGGACTCTTCGTGGAATGTAGGTCAGCTCGGGGAAAATTAACTACTTTCAAAGTCATGATTTTAGATCATGCAATCATATAATAACCACCCAAATTCCTGTTACTAGTTGAAGCCTCAAAGATGAGAAGAATAAGACAGACATTAAATATTGGGGATTGTGTAAATTCATGAGACATATTAGAGGCTATTTGCCAAATTGATATGTCATGTTTTATGCAATTTAATCAACATTTTAAGTACCCAAATTTCCTGTACTAGTTGAAGCCTCAATGACGAGGAGATTAAAACGACATTTAATATTGGGAATTGTGTAAACTCATGAGACATATTAGAGGCTATTTGCCAAATTGATATGTCATGTTTTCTGCAATTTAATCAATATTTCAAGTCCAATTCTTCCTCAGTTTAGCCACCTTTTAGCTTCTAGTTCATCACCTATTCTCGAGTGCTCGTCTTTCCATCACCACGCATTATAACATAGGTTACCACGAACACGCAAACACAGAGAACATAGGAATGAGTGTCATTATGTCATGTTTTCTGCGGTTGGTAGATACCAAATATGAAGAGCTGCTTTAATCGGAACATACCAAATAAATGATGCACCCATTTTCTCTTGATGCTTTCTATAGCAGAGAGCTCAATTATGTATTTCATGTATCATCGTGTCTTCCTTTCTCTTTTAAAGTAATTATCTGGAACACATGTTCACCTGATTTTATTTTTGATTCGAAGTTTCATGAAACAAGCATTTACCTTTTCTTGATCGTAATTTCTGTAAACTTTTGTGTTCCCAATTTGTATGGAATAAATTTAATAACACTCGTTCCGTCTACTTTCACTTATATTGTGCTTTATATTTTACAGAACAAATTGCTAATGGTTGTTAAATTACGAATGTGAGATCAGATGATGGGGCAAGTTAACCGGGAGAGATTAGCCGAATATCTTGGGGAGCTGCAGCGTAAAGAGGACACCAATGATCGATACGTAGCTGCCCTCAAGGGAGAGACGTTGACACGAAAGCCTTACGTGCGGATTCAACCAGTGCCGAAGCAAGAGGCTGAAGCTACCAGTAAAGAGAACTAGGCAGGGCGATGCTTCTTTGGTTTTGTTGGTCAATTTGTGATTGTGACACAAAAGTTCCTTGTATTTGAGAAGCATCTTGTTATATGCTTGTGTAAAGATGATGCAGTACTACCTAGTGCTGGATGGTAGTGGTAAAACTGATAGGGAGTTCCTTGAACCACCTTGACACAAAAGTTCCTTGTTTTCTAGACAAGCTAAGTTGGATATGAAGCCACATTATCCCAGGTTTTGTTTGGCTTGTGTTTTATTCTTTAAAACATACAGTTCAAGATGCTTAGCGGGCCGGATCGGGTTTAACTGAAATATTCCAACCCAGTTCGAACCCATGGCTTGGATAGAACTGGTACAGACTTGAACCGGGTTGGGCCGGGCCGGACCGCTGGTTGATCGATTAGTATTTAAAAAAAATTACAGTTCATGAAAAAAAGAGAAGAAACAGAGATAAAGTCATTTGGATATATTTTTATTTAATTGACAAATTTACGTGAACAGTATCAAAGCTTTCTATTTTTTATATAATTTGAGAATTTTTATATTAATAAACTATGGGCTTAGGTTCTTCTGTATATTGATCGTGGAAATTATAATCATGTTGGAGTTCGATTTCTATTAAGATGCAATATTTTGATCCAATTAATATAATTATTTATGACTTACAAAATATAATTATATATATTTAAATGAATAAATATAAATATGTAAAATAGTACTTGATAAAAATATTAGGAAAAATTTATGAAATGTCCAAAAATTGTAAAAGTTTTATGTAAAACCCACCGCAAAATAACGTTTCATCGCGTGTCCAGAATTAGCGAAAAATATTTAAAGCGGGTTCCGAATGATCTTTTTGCCCTTCTAATTAATTCAAAACACCCCCGAACCCTAATATTAAAAAAAAACGGTTTCGATTCTTCCTCTTCTTCCATACGCCGCTCTGTTCTCAAACCTAGGTCATTCTCCTCCAAAATCTTCAAACCTTCCTCTCCATTCGCAATCTTCATACCATGTCGGCATCAGCGGCAGAATCATCACCGGCAGCATCACCAATTAGAGAAGATGCACCAGTTGCAGAAAATCCAAAAGGGAAAGACGGAGAACAACGGAAACCCTATTCTAAGAAAGTTGTATATAAGAAAAAAGGAAACGATGCTAAGCAAAAAGAAGTGCAAGAAGAAGTGCAAACAGAAGGTATAATTTTGAGTTTATGTTCGCAAATTCTGTATATATTACATGAAGAATGACATTCTTCGTCTTAAAACGCATTTGAATGTTCATTCTCCCTGTCAAATTATACTGGAAATGTCATTCTCCGTGTAATTTAAATTAATAATATCATTCTCCGTTTAATTTAACGGAGAATGACATTCTCAGTGTTAAAACACATGAGAATGCTATTCTCCGTGTTAATTTAAATGGAGAATGACATTCTCTGTGTAATTTGAAACGGAGAATTCTATTCTCCGTGTTAAATTAAACGAAGAATGGCATTACAAGTGTTAAAACGAATGAGAATGCTATTCTCCGTGTTTTTACAAACGGAGAATATCATTCTCCGTTTTGAATTACACGGAGAATAGCATTCCCAGTGTTAAAACGAATGAGAATGCTGTTCTCCGTGTAATTTAATACGGAGAATGGTCATTATCCGTTTCAAATTACACGGAGAATAGCATTCTCAGTGTAAAACACATGAGAATGTTCATTCTCCGTTTAATTTGAAATGGAGAATGGCATTCTTCGTTTAATTTGAAACGGAGAATAGCATTCTCCTTGAGAATGCTATTCCCAGTGTTAAAACACATGAGAATGTTCATTCTCCTTGTTAATTTAAACAGAGAATGACATTCTCCGTGTAATTTGAAATACAGAATGCTATTCTCCGTGTTAAATTACACGGAGAATGTCATTCCCAGTGTTAAAACGAATGAGAATGCTATTCTCCGTTTAATTTGAAACGTAGAATTCTAATCTCCGTGTTAATTTAGTGTAAGCCCCTGAATTTAGGGCTTAATTTTTTTTTCAATTTTATAAATCAATTATTTTGAATAAATATTATTATTGGATTATTATTTGATTTAATGCTCTTTACCTTGGATTTCTAGAGCATCAGGGATGCTAGTCTTTGGAAACTTCCTTCTTGAAGTTTGTAGTAGACGAGATTATCTTCACATTGATATTTCGTGTCCCACTCGAACTTGTTCCCTTGTACTCTTTTTGCTTCGCGCAAGTTCGGGTCAATTTAGACCATTTTAATTATTAATTGAATTCCCACTCTTTTCCTGGATCATCATATGCACGTTACCATGACTTTTAATTTATGAGCACCAGACTAGTCTTTTCCTTGGAACCAACTTGCCATACATGATCTACTCGAGACGTTCTTCACCCATGACCTTCGTGTTCCACTCAGACACACCATCTTGTGCTTCATTTTCTTCGCACAACTTTCGGGTCAATTTAGGCCAATTAATTATCTACCGTAAAACCTGATTTAATTTTCCATTTAATTTCGGGACCCGACATCGATCCAATCCAGTCGACCCAATATATGGCTCTGGCCTGTTTTGAGCCTACTATGCACGCGCCACTTGCGTGCCACCGATTTGATCTCCCTTGTGCTCCCATTCCATCCGTAATTTTAATTGGTTAATTTATAAATTAATTAAATCTTGGCTTCGACTTTGTCCAAACTTGGCCCAACGTCCGATCCAGTTTGGCATGGACCCTACCATGACTGCCCATACGTCCCACTGATGTGTCTGCATTTTTTCCTATTTGAAAATACGTTTATTTTATATAAAAATATCTCTACCTCTCTCTTTTATATATATATATATATATATATATATATATATATATATATATATATATATATATATATATATATAATGTAACTCTCTCTCTCTCTACATTTAAATCCTCACATCACACTCTCTCTCCACACACACAAATCAGCCCTCCCATGTGGCCGACCTCTACTCTCTCTCTCTACTTCTCTTTCTAAAATATCTCTCATTTTTTCTCTCTTCTTTATATAATATATATACATATATATTATATATATAGTCTCTCTCTCTCTCTCTCTCTCTCTCACCCCATCACACAAGCAGCCCCCTACCCCCTCCTGTACGAGAACAGCCCCCCCTCTATTTTTTCTCCATCATTATTAATTCCCACCATCACCATCATCTTTTTTTCTTCTTCACTTCTTCTTCTTCTACAAACACACACACACACTCCACCACCACCATGAGCACAGCCACCACCACCTCATTTCTTCTCCTCCTCCACCCGACAACCGCTCCGTCGCCGCCGTCGCGTGGTTGCGCCGTGCCCATGGCCGGCGTGCCACCGCAGCAGCGACAGCGGGCAGCAACAACTGCGGCAGCAGCTGCCACAGCAGCAGCCGCGTGCGCCGCACGCCGCCGCGGCCGTCGCCGCCGCCGGCGACCTCCCTAGCCGTGCGCAGCTCCGGCGACCACCCCCGGGGCAGCGTCTCCTTCCCCGACGTGCCATGTACCCGATTCGTGCGTTTTGCACGGAGTCCCGTCGACGCGCGCGGGGGAAAGTTTCAGTATTCGCGTCTCGGGACAGCGACTTCGCGTGCATTTTCTGGGAGATCCGACCGTTGGATCGGCGAAGTCCTTGCTCCGTCTCAATCTCGGTATATCCCTCTTCACCTCTGTCAAGTTTGAACCGTTAATTTCGTCGTTTGATACCTCAAATCTGGCCGCCAAGTTGACGTTTTAATTTGTACTATTTTTGGACAGTTTTGCAACGCCAACTTTGCGGGTTCGTATCTTCGCCGTATCAGCTCCGTTTTGCGCGCTACCTATTCCGGTGCATAGCTGGTATAACCGTCTTCCTGCCCCCTATAGATTTCATTTTAGTTTGAGCTTGTTAGGTCAGTCGAATTCGACGCCAAAGTTGGCCGTTCGAATTCTTAGAGTTACACTTGTTAAATTCCATTTTTGAACACGGGACTCCGGATTCAAATTCTGACACCACCAGTAGACTCGTGGCATCGTTCTGGCCTATTTTCATATAAAGTTTGTTAGATTTGGAGGACGTGGGCCCTGGCACGTTTTTCGGTGCAAAGCGGGCCCTACAGTCCGGGTCAACAGGACTTTTTGACGCCGGCTCATCGGAATCCAATTCTGGATATACCGTTGAGTTCGTATCGTCATTCTGGACTCGTTGACATATAATTTGCTAGGTTTTAGTGGACATTAGTTCCGGCACGTATTTCGGTGCAAGTCGGATACCAATATCCGGGTCAACGGGTCATTTTGAGTTCGGCTCATCGGAATCCAATTTCGGATATACCATTGAGTTCGTATCGTCATTCTGGACTCGTTGACATATAATTTACTGAGTTTTGAGGACATTGGCTCCGACACGCTTTTCCGTGCAAATCGGATTTCAATGTCCTGGTCAACGGACCAATTTGAGATCGGGTCAACGGAATCCAATTCTGGATATACCGTTGGGTTCGTATCGTCATTCTGGATTCGTGGACATATAATTTGTTAGGTTTGGTAGACTAGTATTCTTGCACATTTTTCGGTGCAAAGCGGGTCCGACACGGATACCGTTTTGACCCGAAATTACCCTTTTTGCCCCTGTGTCCAAATTGGACTTATGGACAGGCTATCCTAGCTGATTTGACCATTCAGGACACGTTGGTAATGGTTGTTTCACCATCCGACAACATCAGTAGGTTTTCACCCTATTATTATAATCCTTCTCTTTTTGTGGTATTTTGAGATCCGTCAATTCCAGTGATTCACCATCACTGAAATTGATGTGTTGACCCTGTAGATGTTTGTAGAGACTAGTCTTGACCCAGTTTGACCATGGTTGACTATTTTGACTGAACGTCGAAGTAGAGTCAACATTTGACCTAGGTTAGACTAGTTTTGACCTTGGTTGACCACAGTTGACTATTTTGACCAAAAGTCAACCGGAAGTCAACCATAGCATAAAATTGACTAGAACTGGACCAGAGTTGACCAGTTGACCCAAAGTCAACTGTTAGTCAACGTTAGTCAAGTTTGACCTAAAGTTGACCTAGGGTTGACCAGAGTTGACCAGTTGATCGAAAGTCAACTGTAAGTCAACCCTTGACTTAGATTGACCTAGTTTGACTTGCTTTGACTTGCCTTGACCTAGTTGACTTAGTATGACTTGATTTTACTTCCAAACCCTTATATTGATACAATATTCCACCTATAGGTCCTCGAGGCACTGTTCTTGGACTCAGTTGACATATTCTACCAGATCGCAGGCGAGTACATTCTCTGATAATATTTTTATTTTATGATATCGTCTATGTTTCTTGTATTTAGTGTAGATATCCTTGTTCTCTTGACACATTGTTCGTACGGATTGGTATTTCTCTGGATCCCGTCATGAGATGTTATTCCTCGCTTTCCTTGGTATATCTTGTGCAAGTCTTTCTTGTTCCTTGTGCATTGTATAGACACGATTCCTGCGAAGGCTAGCTACCCTCTCAGAGAATCGTTTGTCATGATGTGTCATGGTTGGATCCACTATACTAGTCGGGAGACGGGGAGTATTAGTGTAGATATGTGGTCAAAGCCTATTGTGCACCCGTTGTGCACCTATTGATTGTGAGTGTTGATCATACACCCCACGTATGGTTAGCCAGGCCTGTTACTGTTGTGCAAGTTCCCAAGCCGGCCACGTATTGTAGCTAGTACTCACACACCTAGATAGGTGATTCTTGATTCTTGTACATGCCATGATCAGTTTTACTTGCCTTGTTCTAGCTCTAGATTTACAGCTTATCTTGCCATGATACTCACATGTACATTTCATGATTTCTTGTATATTCTCTCTATTTACTGTTACATTTTCAATATCGTTTAATTAGAACTATTATTTGAGATTTGTGCTCGTTCCATCCTGACTGGATATGTTGATAAAATTTTAGGAGTAGTTGTGCCCTCAGTATTGGACTTCATGATGTTGCTAGCTGAGGTGGATCTCACTATTCTTCTATGTGAGTTGCCTGATAGTTATCCTTAGTTAGTCTTGTTGATCCTTCTTTATTTCCTGTCTTATGATCATTGTAGATTCTAGTTGTTCTAGAGATATTGTTATTATTTCTTGTCTTATCTTCCTTAGTTTTCGTGATGTGACATGAGTACATTTCTAGTTATGGATCTTTAGATGTTGTAGTTAGTATAGTATACTTAACAGCGTTCTATTGCCGATACCGCGGCGTAGGCTGGGCGTGGCCCACGTATTCATACCCATATATCCGGGTGCGGGTCGTGACACGTTTTTAGTGGTGGCCCATGCAGGTCAGTCTTTGCTATTAATGCGAAGTCGTGGTAGTACTTGAGCTTATCTGTACTACTGCGAGCCTGCCCTAGGATTAAGGTTGAGTCATGGAATATTTTAGGATTTTGGTACTCGGTCGCATATGAGGAACTCTTGGTAGATTCCAGGGATGACCCCTGGGAATCTTATTTCGAACTTTTCGAAACTCTTCCCATTCATTCCTGTCCGTCCTGATTTTTGAAATATTTGTCCGTATCAAACTTTATTCTTTCTTGGAATGAGTTTGTGGACCCCAGAGGGAAGGTATAAGTTGAACTTATATATCTTCTAGGTTGAGACGAAAATATGATTTGTCAATCTCATATCAGGTTGAGATTGTTTTAGATTATATTCCAATGATTTCCTTTATCTTGACCTAGATCGTACCTTTGGGACTTCTCCTGAAAACTTTTCCTAAATCCTGTCTCGAAATCTGTTCTGCTAGTTTTCATTACTTATCCTTGATTCGTCGTTTAATTTTGAATCTTGATGTTCGTTCGTTGTTGACTTTAACTTTGTATCTAAGATCAGTTTTTATGAATTGAGTTAAGATATTCTGATAAACATATTCGATGAGAACGATAAATGTCTACTTTATTTATGGAGTTTAGAATTTATTGCAGTCATACTAGCTAGCACGACAGGGACGTGGAGCCTGATATTGGTTATACTATCCTAGTTATGGAATTTGGATTTTTTTGTAGCCATACCGGTTGGCGTGGTAAGGAATCTAGATGACATAATTATAGGGTGTATACCGTAGTTATGGACTCCATCGTTATTGCAGCTATGCTTACTGGCGTGGCAAAAATTCTGGCAACATAATTTCAGGAAGACGTGTATGGTTATCAGACTGTATCTTAAATCGGATCACTTCGTCATGACCGGATGAGCAAGAACAAATTCTTATCATTATCCTTCCCCGTCTTGGTCAACCCTGTCTATCTACAGCTTAATTAGGATTTTCTCAACATGATTGTTGTGCTCCATCTTCCTATGATTTGACTAAACTCTTCTTCGCTAACCACTTGGGTAATTCTTCTTGTCCTTTCCGATAATTGTTGAAAGTGTCTCATGGGTTGATTCAAGAAAAGTTCAAAAAAATAATTTATCCTTGTATTACGGAATCGGAAGTTTGCATCTAGAGAAATACTGGCGAGGCATGACTTCGGATAACGGCATCATGGTTAAATATGCTTTTTCGAATTCTACTTGGACCACTGCCTAAGCATTTTGACTAACATCTTCTCCTTTATTTTGTAAATTGTTTGGAAATATTTTACGGATATTAGCCAAGTTAAGTTCAGGAACCTATATTATCTGGCGTGGCAGCTGTGCACTGCAACCATCCGTCGTATTATGAAACAAGGAAGTTAATCGCAGCCAGATACACACTAGCGCGATAGTAACTTCTTGTGACATAATTACGGAGGTATATGGTTCTTGAGTTTTACTTCGACTACGTCCTATGCATTTCGTTTGGCCTCGTACTATTCTTGGAAATATTTCGATAATCTTTCCTGTCTTGCTTGACCCTTACCTTGTCTGAATATTAATATGGATTGCTAGACCCAGTCTTAGGCCCTTGTTACCTTCTATTTTTGACGATTGGATAGCCAGACCTTGTTAACAGATTCTGTAGTGTAACTATAATATGTTATTATGTGTGATTGTGATGAGTATATTTCATTGGAGATTTATTGGGTTAAGCTTATAGGACAGATATGAGTGACTGACTATAGTGGACTTAGAAACCATTAAGAATGATTAGTTTGATAGTATAGATTGGTTTTAAGGTATCTAAGAAGGAGTAATGAAATATTATATTTAGTGACTACGGATTTAGGACTAGGATCTTGTGCTTAGATTTGAGGGTTTATATTCGGGAGTTCTTGAGTAAAAGAGAGAAGGCTCAATGCCCAGAATAGGTTTTGAATGTATTATTTCATGGAGCTTGTGATTAATAGGATAAAGATACTTAGGACGGAAAAAGGGAAACAAACAAATTCCTATTGAGATTGGAATTTTGGTTGATGGCCAAGTATTGCTGATATACGTATCTCGAGGATGACCTATATTTTAGAGTATATGTAAAGGTTCTTATTGATATGAAGATTCTAAGGGATAAAATAGACATAGTTTTATGGAAGAAGCTTGTTGAACCTGAACCAAATGATTGGAGAGAGAAACAACATAGATGATCACAAGGGTAGCAGATTGAGTACAGTACCCATAGCAGTTGCATGTTTTAGCTTGACCTATTGGATGATTTTAATTTCGAGGACGAAATTTTTATAAGGTGGGTAGGATTGTAAGCCCCTGAATTTAGGGCTTAATTTTTTTTCAATTTTATAAATCAATTATTTTGAATAAATATTATTATTGGATTATTATTTGATTTAATGCTCTTTACCGTGACTTGGATTTCTAGAGCATCAGGGATGCTAGTCTCCGGAAACTTCCTTCTTGAAGTTTGTAGTAGACGAGATTATCTTCACATTGATATTTTGTGTCCTACTCGAACTTGTTCCCTTGTACTCTTTTTGCTTCGCGCAAGTTCGGGTCAATTTAGACCATTTTAATTATTAATTGAATTCCCACTCTTTTCTTGGATCATCATATGCACATTACCATGGCTTTTAATTTATGAGCACCAGACTAGTCTTTTCCTTGGAACCAACTTGCCATGCATGATCTACTCGAGACGTTCTTCACCCATGACCTTCATGTCCCACTCAGACACACCATCTTGTGCTTTATTTTCTTCGCACAACTTTCGGGTCAATTTAGGCCAATTAATTATCTACCGTAAAACCTGACTTAATTTTCCATTTAATTTCGGGACCCGACATCGATCTAATCCAGTCAACCCAATATATGGCTCTGGCCTGTTTTGAGCCTACTATGCATGCGCCACTTGCGTGCCACCGATTTGATCTCCCTTGTGCTCCCATTTCATCCGTAATTTTAATTGGTTTAATTTATAAATTAATTAAATCTTGGCTTCGACTTTGTCCAAACTTGGCCCAACGTCCGACCCAGTTTGGCATGGACCCTACCATGACTGCCCATACGTCCCACTGATGTGTCTGTATTTTTTTCTATTTGAAAATACGTTTATTTTATATAAAAATATCTCTACCTCTCTCTTTTATATATATACATATATATATATATATATATGTATAATGTAACTCTCTCTCTCTCTACATTTAAATCCTCACATCACACTCTCTCTCTACACACACAAATCAGCCCCCCATGTGGCCGACCTCTACTCTCTCTCTCTACTTCTCTTTCTAAAATATCTCTCATTTTCTCTCTCTTCTTTATATAATATATATACATATATATTATATATATAATCTCTCTCTCTCTCTCTCTCACCCCATCACACAAGCAGCCCCCTACCCCCTCCTGTACGAGAACAGCCCCCCTCTATTTTTTCTCCATCATCATTAATTCCCACCATCACCATCATCTTCTTTTCTTCTTCACTTCTTCTTCTTCTACAAACACACACACACACACTCCACCACCACCATGAGCACAACCACCACCACCACCTCATTTCTTCTCCTCCTCCACCCGACAACCGCTCCGCCGTTGCCGTCGCGTGGCTGCGCCGTGCCCGTGGCCGGCGCACCACTGCAGCAGCGCCGCAGCAGCGACAGCGGGCAGCAACAACTGCGGCAGCAGCTGCCACAGCAGCAACCGCGTGCGCCGCACGCCGCCGCGGCCGTCGCCGCCGTCGGCGACCCCTCCTAGCCGCGCGCAGCTCCGGCGACCACCCCCGGGGCAGCGTCTCCTTCCCCGACGTGCCACGTACCCGATTCGTGCATTTTGCACGGAGTCCCGTCGACGCGCGCGGGGAAAAGTTTCAGAATTCGCGTCTCGGGGCAGCGACTTCGTGCGCATTTTCTGGGAGATCCGACCGTTGGATCGGCGAAGTCCTTCCTCTGTCTCAATCTCGGTATATCCCTCTTCACCTCTGTCAAGTTTGAACCGTTAATTTTGTCGTTTGATACCTCAAATCTGGCCGCCAAGTTGACGTTTTAATTTGTACTATTTTTGGACAGTTTTGCAACGCCAACTTCGCGGGTTCGTATCTTCGCCGTATCAGCTCCGTTTTGTGCGCTACCTATTCCGTTTCACAGCTGGTATAACAGTCTTCCTGCCCCCTTTAGATTTCATTTCAGTTTGAGCTTCTTAGGTCAGTCAAATTCGACGCCAAAGTTGGCCGTTCAAATTCTTAGAGTTGCACTTGTTAAATTCCATTTTTGAACCCGGGACTCCGGATTCAAATTCTGACACCACCAGTAGACTCGTGGCATCGTTCTGGCCTGTTTTCATATAAAGTTTGTTAGATTTGGAGGACGTGGGCTCTGGCACGTTTTTCAGTGCAAAGCGGGCCCCACAGTCCGGGTCAACGGGACTTTTTGACGCCGGCTCATCGGAATCCAATTTTGGATATACCGTTGAGTTCGTATCATCATTCTGAACTCGTTGACATATAATTTGCTAGATTTTAGTGGACATTGGTTCCGGCACGCATTTCGATGCAAGTCGGATACCAATATCCGGGTCAACGGGTTATTTTGAGTTCGGCTCATCGGAATCCAATTCTGGATATACCGTTGAGTTCGTATCGTCATTTTGGACTCGTTGACATATAATTTGCTGAGTTTTGAGGACATTGGCTCCGACACGCTTTTCCGTGCAAATCGGATTTCAATGTCCTGGTCAACGGACCAATTTGAGATCGGGTCAACGGAATCCAATTCTGGATATACCGTTGGGTTCGTATCGTCATTCCGGATTCGTGGACATATAATTTGTTAGGTTTGGTAGACTAGTATTGTTGCACATTTTTCGGTGCAAAGCGGGTCCGACACGGATACCGTTTTGATCCGAAATTACCCTTTTTGCCCCTGTGTCCAAATTGGACTTATGGACAGGCTCTCCTAGCTGATTTGACCATTCTGGACACGTTGGTAATGGTTGTTTCACCATCCGACAACATCAGTAGGTTTTCACCCTATTATTATAATCCTTCTCTTTTTGTGGCATTCTCCCTGTAATTTGAAACGGAGAATGCTATTCTCCGTGTTAAATTACACGGAGAATGTCATTTCCAGTGTTAAAACGAATGAGAATGCTATTCTCCATGTTAATCTAGCACGGAGAATGGCATTACAAGTGTTAAAATGAATGAGATGCTATTTTCCGTGTTTTTATAAACGGAGAATATTATTCTCCATTTTGAATTACACGAAGAATAGCATTCCCAGTGTTAAAACGATTGAGAATGCTATTCTCCGTGTAATTTGAAACGGAGAATAGCATTCCCAGTGTTAAAACACATGAGAATGTTCATTCTCCTTGTTAATTTAAACGGAGAATGACATTCTCCGTGTAATTTTGAAACGGAGAATGCTATTCTCCGTGTTAAATTACACGGAGAATGTCATTTCCAGTGTTAAAATGAATGAGAATGCTATTCTCCGTTTAATTTGAAACGGAGAATGCTATTCTCCGTGTTAAATTACACGGAGAATGTCATTCCCTGTGTTAAAACGAATGAAAATGCTATTTTTCGTGTTTCTATAAACGGAGAATGCTATTCTCCGTGTTGAATTACACGGAGAATAGCATTTCCAATATAAAACACATAAGAATGTTCTTTCTCCGTTTAATTTGAAATGGAGAATGACATTCTCCCTTTAATTTAACACGAAGAATAGCAATTCCAGTGTTAAAACACATGAGAATGTCCATTCTCCGTTTCAAATTACACGGAGAATATCATTCTGTGTTAAAACTAATGAGAATACGATTCTCCGTGTTAATCTAGAACGGAGAATGCCATTCTCAGTGTTAAAACGAATGAGAATGCTATTCTTCGTGTAATATGAAACGAAGAATTTTATTCTCCGTTTTAATCTAAGACGGAGAATGGCATTTCCAGTGTTAAAACGAATGAGAATGCTATTCTCCGTGTTAATTTAAACGGAGAATAGTGTTTACTTTTACACGAAGAATGCCATTCCCGGAGTTAAAATGAATAAGAATGCTATTCTCCGTTTAATTTGAAACGGAGAATGCTATTCTCCGTTTAATTTAACACAGAGAATGACTTTTCCAGTGTTAAAACGAATGAGAATGCCATTCTCCGTCTAAATTTACACGGAGAATTCCATTCTCCGTGTTAAATTACATGGAGAATAGATTATCCGTGTTAGAACGACTGAGAATGCTATTCTCCGTGTTAAATTATACGGGGGAATGGCATTCCCAGACTTAAAACGAATGAGAATGCCATTCTCCATGTTAATTTACACGAAGAATCTCATTCTCCGTCTTGAAATACACGGAGAATGGCATTCCCAGTGTAAAAACGAATGAGAATGCTATTCCCCGTGTTCTTTTACACGAAGAATGACATTGTCCGTTTAAGTTAAAATGGAGAATGACATTCTTCGTGTTAAATTACACGGAGAATGTCATTTCCAGTGTTAAAACCCATAAGAATGGCCATTCTCCGTGTTAATTAACACGGAGAATGATCATTCTCCGTGTCAAATTGATGGAGAATGGCTATTCCTTGTTTTATATCGACGGAGAACAGTTGACAAAAACCTAAATTTTTGTTTTTTTTTGTTTTGTAGAAAAAATCTGTCATGAATAAGGAATCAAGACTTTTCCGTTCTACTTTCAAGCGAATGCTAAATCTTTTGGAGGATGTCAATATAGATGGTGGTCGTTTACCTGAGCCAGTTATTGATTCCTTAAAGAATACCGGTTTCTGGAATTTTGTCGAGATTTTCTACCAAAAAAGAGTCCACGTCTCCGAATTGGCCAAGGTAACGGAAGGGCTTGAAAATTTAATTACAACTTACAAAGAAAAAAAAGATGGCGTCAGGTACTTTGAATTGAGCACCACTGTTAAAATCGCGCCAAGCGTCGACGATATGGCAGTCATCTTCGGTCTACCGCTGAAGGAAGAAAGCAATAATGATATTATTTATAAAAAATTGATCATAGAAAAATAGAAGCAGCCCCCACCACTAGACTCTTTCAGCCTGTGTAGAGATCATTTTACAAGATTGCTGACTAATTCCAAGGGCGCACAGTCGAAAGTCACTAATAAGGAAGTGAGAGAGAAGTTCCTTGTATTGTTGCATCGGCTTCGTCGCGGAGATAAAGCTGTTAATCCAGATGATTTGGCTAAGATATTAATCTTCAACTTGTGCCAAACTGCATTCTTCGCAAAGACCGACGGTACAGATTTGCCATATAAATTTTTTGCCTTGGTAGACAGTGTGGACGTCATCAACAATATATGCTGCCCAAGGTTAATCCTGGCATATGTAATGGATAGCATCAAGAGGACTACAAGCAAAACTGAATGGGAGGATTACTCAAGTGCTTACTCCAAAATGGAAGGTTGCACAATATACTTTCTCTATTGGTTTGCAGAACATATTACATTTGTGAAAAGGAAGTTCGACCCAATTCCTGATTACCTAAGATTTTTCACATGGTACGAAATCTTAAACTTCCTCAGGCTCGATTATCACAGCAACTTGAAATCGAAGATGATATTCAAAGATCTGGTTATATCTGTTGGAAAGAAGAAGGGCACAAAGAAGACGAGCCACATATACAAGAAGTTGAAAAAAGGGGGAGGAACACCAACAAACAGGTGGGGATAATTTTGCTGAACAACCGATACCACAACATGATGAAATGGGCGCTGTGATGGAGGATTCAACGCAGGAATTAGAGGATTTGAGAAGACATCATTCTAATATTCTTGCGCAGAATGAAAAACTCAAAAAAAAGTTAAAAGAGATGGAGGCATAAGAAGTGCAGTTACGTGCAACCAACCTTGAGAACGAGAAACTCAAAGAAAAGCTGAAAGAGCTCGAGGCACAAGAAGCGCAACAACGTGCAGCCAACGTTGTGATGGAGGGCTCTGTGCATGAATTAGAGGATTTGAGAAAGCAGAATTCTGTTATTATTGCTGATAAGACACGGCTCATCGACAATGTTAAAGAGCTACAGGCGCAAGGTAAAATTTTTTCTATTTCAAATTTCTGATTTGTAATCTGCCGTGTTATAATTCAGGAGAATGGCCATTCTCCGTGTAATTTAACGCGGAGAATGACATTCTCCGTGTTATTTGAAACGGAGAATGGCCATTCTCTATCATTTTGACACTGGGAAGGTTATTATCCGTTTAAATTATAACGGAGAATGCTATTCTCTGTGTTATATTACACGAAGAATGAAATTCCAAGTGTCAAAACGCATGAGTATGACAATTCTTCGTGTAACTTAACACAGAGAATGCCATTCTCCGTGTAACTATCACAGAGAATGGTCATTCTAGTGTTAAAACGCATGTGTATGACCATTCTCCGTGTAAATTAATACGGAGAATGCCATTCTCCGTCTTAAGTTACACGGAGAATGGACATTCTCCATTCTAAATTACACGGAGAATGATCTTTCCCAATGTTAAAACGCATGGGGATGACCATTCTCCGTGTAAATTACACGGAGAATGATCTTTTCTTTTTTTCTTTTTTTATTAACATTTTTCCTTTCATTGATTTTCTTTTATATCAGTGAAAATAACAGAGCACCTCAAAGAAGCAAATAAAAGGCTCGTTAAGGAGAAAAACGAGCTTTAAGGGAAAGTTGAATTTTTGAATAAAGAAGCCATTGAAAAGGATTCAAAAATTGCTGATCTTCAAGCCATAATTACAGTATTGCAGCTTAAAGAGCCTCAACAAGCTGCTGAACAACAACCTGCTGAACTTCACGATCCAGCAGTAACCAAAAAAAGAGGAAGGCAGCAGCAAAAGAGGTTGCCAAAACCATCATCAGTATTAGCCGATGATGATTTTACTCCATTGGGTAAGAAAACATTAATGAAGGCTAATAAAAAACGAAAGATTAATGCTGATCCGAAAGAAAAAACTCAGCCCATAACGAAAAAAAAGAATAAGAAGGCTGATGCGAAAGCCGAAGAAGATGTCAGGATTGCTCAACTAATAAAGAATGGTGATATGCTAAAGGCATGCAAGGACCTAAGACTTTGGAATGATGCAGATGAAGAGCTGCATAAGCTTTACAAGAAAATCGTATTCCCAAACAAGAACACTCCACAGTATATATTCTGAACTCTCCTTTTTCTAGTCTTTTTTCACAATTATTTCTGACAAATTTCTGTTAATTTAATCTAAAATAAATTTATGTGCAGTAATGTTGTATACGCGGCTAGCAAAGATCAATATGGAGTTAGTATCATCCTGACAACAATGGACTTACAAGACATCTTCGATTATCAAGACATTGAAGTTGGAATACTCAATGTATTGATAAGCAAGATGAAACAAATTCAAGACAGGAATAGAAGGGGAGAACAGTCAGGTTCACAGGAGGTGCAACATAAGTGGGCTGCATTCATGATGCCCCACACATTGGTAAGAATCAAAAAATAAAAAATCACTATTTATGTGTACACCGATGAAAGTAACTCATGATATTGTATTTTATTTTTGACAAACAGTCCATCATTGAACAAGCTCAGGAAAAAGACGCAACCGCCGGTGCCCTTACCAATTTCAAAACAGACGTAGAAAACTTTATCTTGGATTTACAGGAAGACATAGAGTGGATATTCATTCTACTGTTTAATCAATCCAGCAAACACTATACGCTGCTCACATTCAACTTGAGCTCCTACTTGTGGGCACACTACAACTCCTTGGTGCCCAACATGTACGACAAGGGCAAGGAAGATGCAGAATACGTGAGGACGGTCTTGGAGCCTATTGTCAGGAGAAAAGTTAAGAAGATGAGGAGAAGTTGCAAGGCTATGGTGGAGTACGATAGCACACATACGATTTTTTATAAAAACTGCCCACAACAGAAAGCACCCAACTGCCTCTTGTACACGTCATACTTTATGAAGTGCTTGATGAATTCTCCCTTCACAGTACCAACAAAAGGAAATGATGATAAAATTTAAAAGAAAATTACAACGGTTAGGTTGAAATGGGCTAAGAGGTTGCTTCAAAGTAAAAATGTGTCATCTGAAACTATTATGAAAGTTACATCATAAATGGGCTAATAACTTTTTTTATTCTTATATTTGACTTTTATTCTTCTGTGTATGCGTCTTTTGTTACATCTTAGGGTTATATACTAAAATCATCACTTTTGTAGTAACCTTATTTCCTTAAATTTTGAATGAGAATCATATGGACAAATGTTTGCATATTGTATTTGTTGTAAGTGTTAATGCAAATGTCTGATATTCTATATTATAAATAATATGGTGTGTGATGTCACACAGAAGATCATATTATCAGTTCCCTATGGAGTATATAAATAGTTTACAACCTAGATGGACTTGGACAATCTATTGAAAAGGTTGTAGTGTAATCTGGTATTAGTCTATCTTGACTATAGGTTTACACTAGTACACTTTGTGTGTATTGAACAGGACCACTTAAGGTTGTTCTCTTTGTACTGACTACATAAGAGAACAAACACCTCTGTTATTATGGATGCTTGTACTCTTAATCCAGATATAATAACAGACATGTATATGCAGTGTGCATTACTTTGACTCATGAAAGAGTGAGATTCATTATGGATCAACAACCTCTATGAATTGGGTAATAATATTGTATGTATGATGGGTTGTTGATTATAAATGGAATCCATGTCCCGATACATCGGGTTGATGATGTCCCCTTAAGGAGCTCATAAGGATTGTCATGTAAACCCTGCAGGTGGATTATATCCGATATGACAAATAAAGTTGAGCGGTACTACTTAAGGATAAAAGATGTCGAATCAATATAGTTGTCAGTAACTTAATTTAATCGACGGACATACGATATCTTAAAATGGGGAGCCAAACGAGCATATAATAAAAGGAGTCCACAAACATAATTTGGGATTAGGAAGGTAGTGCAACAATAGCTCATTAGTGGACCGAGCTATTGTTAATGGGTCTGGATTGTGTGTTCGGGCTGAACACGGGATATCCAGATCCGTTAGGAGGCCTAACCCTAATTTCTCCTCATGGTCCCTGCCGTAGCCTATATATATCCTCTATTCTCTGGCCCCATATTACGGATCAGAAATCTGAAGCTTTCTCTAAATTCGTGATTCACGTAAGGAGAGAAAGAGAGGGTTGCCAAGGATAAAAGGTTGGGAGATCATCGCCCACACGACGTCCAACTCGAGGAAGGAATATGTGCAGAAGATCTTGGGGTCGTGTCACGATCCGCTACCCAAATTGTTAGGCCGGGCCGAGTCATGTCCAGCCTACGCTTGAGATAAAGCGTAGTAAGCTGTTCTAAAGAATAATAAGATAAGACTAAAGTGTGCTAACAGTTCTATATGTAATAAAGAGTCAAAAATATTCCAAACACAAAAGTCGTCTCGTATATAAATAAGATCCAAGTACAAGTCCAAAATATAAAGCTGGATACAGGTCCAGTCACAAAATACATAGTCTATCAATATGACTACTCTCGGAACCCCGAGCAACTATGCAAACTAGACGAGTTTTCCCGCACGTACATCCTCGTAAGATAAAGCCTGGTCCTCGGCAGCAACTCCATAATAGGAATCACAAAGCAACTCCTCCTCAGTAAGTATACCTACAACGTTTATCCTGTCAGGATGGGAGCAAGTACTGATTCTAACAAACATATAATACTGATCACATGATGGAAATAAATAAAATGACATATCTTGTTTTATCCAGTTTTAGATACATTTCATCATGGCAATTTTTAAAGTTTAAAACTGTAGTAGGTGAGTGATCAGTCAATAGGTAATCAGGATGTACAGTGGTACATATCAATTTTTTGAAGTGTACATACGTACCCTTAACGGTATCGGTGTATGTCCATACACAAATACGGGATCAGACATACGACAAAGTTATATATAGAATGTAACAGTGCTCGGTAAATACATACGGAGAAGGGGGTCATGATCACGTACACTACTAACAGTTTCCCCTTAACCCGTTGTTTAAACATGTGAGAGATATGAAAACTGTCCTAAGCATGGTAGAGACTAAAAGTAATACAACATGTGAAGATTTAACTTGCTACCTTTAACATGGTTGGAAATTACAGTTTATTGTTATAGCAGTATGTAAAGTTTGTAGAGGTACTTGCCTTTAGCAAAGCAAGATAGCGATAGAAATGCTACATATGCCTGGTGACTCGTCACTGTAGAAATAATACATAAACTTAGTTTTCACACTAAGTTAAACACTAAGACACTAGTTGTGTGACACGACTTTCTGACTGGACACCTAGCCAAATGATGAATTTAGCATAGGAGACCAGTGTGGGGTGACACAATACCCAAACTAACTTTCTAGGGTCTTTATACTAGTGTAGGGGGTGGTCCAATACAATAACTCAAAACAACACAAAACATTGCAAGTCGAAACTATTCAATAAATAAATCAAACTGTACACTGTGTTCCAATAATTTATGAGATAGACAAAAAGATCAATTTTACATAAATTAAAGTACAAAAATGATCCTTGTTAATTATAGAAATTTATACTAATTTTTCTGGAATTTATAAACCCTCATAGATACAAACATATGTATCCTGAAAATGAGTTCTGTTTTTCTATTTTTATAAAATGCCAAAATTACTTATTAATTGATGGAAAAATTATAATAAATTAGCTAAATTAACATAGTATTTAAATACTATTTTTCCCAGATTTTTACAGTAATTAAAATATATATAAAAATTCAAAAACAGAAAGTAATAATTTTTGGAAAATAATTACTTATTTATTTACTATTTTGTCCACGTATTCGAAATTGAACCGAAGTTCAGATACGGGACCCAAAGCCATGAATCAAGTCCAATATGACTTGTACAGACTCTGAATGTATTAGACACAATTGGACCCAAAACCCATGCTAGATTTGGACATCAATTGGCCATGATTTTTAAAATACAGAAATTTAAATATGTATATAAATATATTTTGAAGTGGCAAAATATACAAGTCACAAAATTATATAATAAAATAAATTATGAAATTATACATAATAATATTTTGCACCAAAATTGTATTTGAAAATATATCCATATTTATCAACAAATACAATTATATATTATATATAATTGTAACATATATAATATATATATATATATTATATATATATATATATATATATATATTATATATATATATATATATATATATATATATATATATATTATATATATATATATTATATATACATATTTATACAACAAATACAATTATATATATATAATATATATATATATATATATATATATATACATATTTATACATATTATACAACAAATACAATTATATCTATATACATATTTATACATATATATATATATATATACCA